>JAGGAQ010000161.1:0-36166 GCA_017657225.1 Termitomyces sp. T69sscA | reverse complement strand
AGTGAGCAGGTGTCTGTTTTGCTCCACTTTTGGTAGTGGATGCTCCTAGTACATTGTCGTTGTAGTTGTTGGTAATTATGTGTTCCTCTCCTGAATGTTTATACCATATACAACTTTCAGCTCAAGATGCAAGATATCTCAGGCAGTTGTAAGCATTGTCAAGGTTGTGCCACTAATTGTGATCCCCTTGCATAAGGCCATAAAGAGTCTTTTTGAGGTGAAGTACCTTTCCCCCTCCTCCTAAAAAACCCAGCAGTGGCTGCATGTATACAGTGTGTTCTAGCTCACCGTTTCAAGTATGCCAATACAAAATCCACCTGCCATATATGCATTCCAAGCAATGCTGCAATCACAACAGTCATCCTCATTGACTTCAGTCACACCACTGACATGTAAGTTTCATTAAAATCTTTCCCCATATCTGAGTGTACCCTTTCACCACCAAACATGCCTTCTGTTTCACAATCTCCCCATCTGTGTTAAACTTATTTGCATACATCCACATACAGTCCACTACCTTCCTTTCTTCAGGTACATCTCCAATGTCCACCACATCTCAAACTTCCTTCTCCCTCATCACTGCCCCCAGCAACCCCCGGCGCTTCCCTCAGTCCATGCCAAAGCCTACCCTGGCTACCACCAAGATGCCCATCATGCATTATGACCATGCATCAATGCTGGTCTGACTTCCGCACACCATGCCCCACTCCTGCTCACCTCCTTGCCTTGCCGCCATTCCATGCCTACATGCTCCGAAAGCAAGGCCTTTCTTTGAGGAGCTTCCTTTGCACCACATAATATGCATTGACAACTGCTGCCCTCTTGCACAATCCCCAGGCTTCATCTCAAGCCCTGGTGCTGCAACTCGTCACCAGGGCCTATGTACCCTCCAGTATATAAGTTGTAGAGTAGCATCAAGTATTCTAGTCTTGATATTGCCATACTTCTCTGTTTTTAGTTTTGTGTTTTGTCTTTGTTTCCTAGTCTCATGTATCCTGGTTTCCATTTTTTGACTTATCTCATTTTTGTTTGTACTTGTCTTGTACCATCTTGTTTCTCTTATCTCCATTCATCTCATATCTCTTGAATCTAATCTCTGCTTTCTCTCTCTCTCTCTTGCCTCAAGTCTTTAAGTCTCTCAACCTCTTTTCTCTCTCTCTCATCTCTCACCTTAGTCTCAACTTGTTCCATTTCCCCTTCCATCTCTTGTTGTGACTCTTTCTCCTTTTGGCTTGGTTAGATCTCTATGCCCACTTTCTCTGATCCCTGGACTTGCTAAGTCCCTTTGCTTGCCCCAGCTATCTGATCATCAACCCCAGGACTTGCTCTTGCCCTGGCACTTGTCTTCCATCCTTTCCTTGCATCTCCAGGACTCATGCTCACCTTGGCGCTTGTTTTCCAACCTCCTTCCTTATCCCTGGCACTCGCACTCTTGCCCCAGCATGACCGGCAATCCCTTGCTTACCTGCCACTTGCATCCCTGGTCCTGCCCCTAGTCTCACATGCCCCATGCTCTCAACAGTACCGCTGCATTTGTAGGCATTGTGTGTGCCATATAAGGATTTGCTCAGAGGACTGAGCCCTTGTGGTCAGTGGAACCTGACAACTGCCACCTAGCTGGGCCATGCCATGATCCAGCTCCAGAGGCAGATTGAAGGGCATTTGCCTGATGCCCCTTCAGAGTGAGGCCTGGGCCGCTGATGCACCATCAAGGAGCAACTGGTGCTCCTGGACCCAGCCTGTGCCAACGATCAGCTAGGGAGATAAAAACAGAGGATCACTCACATAGGGTGCCCTCTCAGCATGACGCTGCCTCCACCAACACCCAATTCTGCCACCTGACCACCATCTGCTCCACTGCCTGTGCCACCCTCACCATCTGATCCTCTGCCAGCACCACCCTTGAGACCCCTGCCTCCAGCACCACCACCTGTGCTTGCAGCACTGCCACCTTGGTGGTACATACACCATCCTCCCTCCAAGCCACTTGCCCAATCATCTCCTGCAGACGCCAGTGCAACTGCATGTTCACTGATGTCAGCTCCTGCTTGATTGTCACTTGGGGCACATTCTGCAATTGTGCTGTCACCAGCAAAAAGATGTGGGTCTCAGGCAGGCCTACCATCACCACTTCACCTTGTGGCCTCTTGCTGGGACTGGGCTCTAATGCCAGGGATGCTTGCCTCTTGCTGGAACTGGGCTCAGGAAGTGGTGAGACCCGCTTCTTGTCCTTGTTGCACAATGCTGAAGGTACTTCACTGACCCTTTGCTTGCCTGGCGGCAGCCCCACCCTTGCCACCACTCACACTCCTGCTGCCCTGCTGCCTTCCTCCTCTGAGTCAGATGCCTCCCTCAGTGGCCCTGGTTGAGCACCTCTCAGAACGCCCATCCACAACCACACCCCCTCATCCAACTGCTCTAACACTCCAGAATAAGTTGGCTGCTACAGCATCACAACCTCCAGGAGGGCCTGCAATGGTTCTGCCACTGACAAGGACACCCCTACACAACAATCAGTGAGTGAAAACTATGGAAGACATCAGACTTATGATGCACCGCCTCTGCATGCCAATAGTTCTGGTGCTGCTCAAACAATGCCCAGCACTCACTATAAGCTGCTCAGGCACCCATGTTACTCTTGTTGGACAGAGGAGTGGTTGGAAACAAGGACAAGGATGATGAGAGCATAAAGAAAGGAGTGGTTGAAATTTGGCAAAGTTTTTTTTTCCTTTTTATTGCATATAAAACTTCTTAATGGCCATCAGACTTCAACTTCAATGCTAGAAGCAGCACAGCCACTCATGACCGCTGCACGTCTTGAGGGTCTTGATGCTGAAGGAGGGAGTAATATCACAATCCGCTACCAACCACCATCGGCCCTGGCCCCAGGACTCCCACCTCTCCAAACCAACCTCCACGATGTCCTGGGCCCAGACTGCTACTTGACCAACCACCTCAGCAGCCCTCAGCCATCACTTTCTGTCACCACCACCAGCCACCACCACCTCTGGCACCCCTCAACCATCACCACCTGCAGCTGCCACATCAGCCCCAGCCCCAACCATCCCTGGCGCTTCCTCCAGCCGCAGCTGCCACATCAGCACCTGTCCTGGCAGCCCCCAACACTTCTCCTGGCCTGTGCCAAAGCCTTCTCTGGCTCCCACCAAGATGCTCATCATAAGCTCATTTACTGATATATTCATGTTTCCAACAGTTTTTGCCTTCTTAGGCTTTGAGCATCCAGGACTCTGATGCCCTTCTTCACCACAGTTATGATATATGTCATCAGGCTTAGGTTCACATTTTGACTTTTTCCCTTTTTATGCTTTTGGCACCATGTAGACTCCCACTCAAAACATTATTTGCTTTTGTAATGAAAGCTAATGTTTTATTAGATGCTTTTTCCTTGTGAGATACTCTGTCATAAACAAATAACAGCTCCATGGTTACATTCTCAAGTGTGAGAGAGGCACCTCTAAACAGCAAGTTCTGTTTGGAGATCTCCTATGTAGTGGTGCATGGTAAAGACAAAAGAATAGTGTTGATAATGGTGATGCATCAACCTTGTTACCAGCTTTGATGAAATGGCAACAAATATCTATATAGAACCCCAAGTAATCAGTGAGAGGTGAAGTTCCTTCTCAATTCTTTACATAAAGTTGTTGGTAGTAGTAGTGCATGTTAATGCCACTTTACTGATTGAGATAATTTTTGTGAAGGTGATCCCAGATTTTTTTTTCAAACTGTCCAGATGGACAATAGATTCATGCTGTGTATATTCAATGGCGTTGTATAGAGCACACTTCATCCCCACCTACACCACTTACTTTGCCATGGGTGCTGCCAACCTGTACTGGAAGAATGTCTGGAAGCTCCATGGCCTCTTGAATGCCTATGTGTCTGACCAGAAGCCACAGTTTGTAATAGATTTTGCCTGAGAGCTCTACCACTGCTCAATACAAAGCTTTCCACTTCCACTGCCTACCATCTGCAGTCAGATGGCCAGACCAAATGTATAAATCAGGAGCTTGAGCAGTACCTCCACCTCTTCTGCAATGAGTGTCAAGATGACTGAGATGAGCTACTTCCAGATGCAGAGTTTCAGTACAACAATCACATTCATGCTGCCACTCAGGTGTCACCCTTCTCCCTGAACACTGGGCATCACCCATGCATGGGCTTTGAGCCCTAGGCCCAGCCATCAGAGAATGAAGCCATGAACAAGTTTGTAGACTGGATGAAGATGGTGCAGGAGGAAGTCAAGGCTGCTCTAGCAAAGGCAAAGGATGACATGGCATGATACTACAACTGTGAAAGAACCTGGGCACCCAAGTACCAGCCTGAAGACCAGGTCTATCTGGATGCCTCAAACATCACCACCACCCGCCTGTCAAAAAAGCTCTTGCACCGTCAACTAGGATCCTTCATAGTAAAACAATCAACTCAGACTCTCAGGGGAAATGTGCCAGCTTCATCTGGTATTCAACATGGTCAAGCTAACACTGGCCTTGGAGGATTCTATTCTGGGGCAGTGCCCAGTGCCCCCCTACCACCTAGTCTAAGAATCCCTGCTGCTTGGTGTGGCACATCAGCAGGTGGTGGAGGCATTAAACAACTGTACAGGTGACCAGAGCTAACCTTAACCTTAGATAATGCTATAATGCTCAAACAGAGAGTGTGGGAAGTTCTTGGGGTTTCCTAAAAAGAAAATGACCTCTGGAGATCTCCAAAGGTCTAAAACAAGCCCTGGGGGTCCCAGGGAGTGGCATAGGAGGTGGGCTGGGGCATAGTGAAGTGCCAAAAATGGAAGTCCCCTGACAAGTTGTGTGATTGAGCCACAACTCCTGGAGGTTGCCCTTACACTTACCTACATATACCTACACTGCTCTGTAGATTACATATCTTATAATTGTCTACAGGTAAATATAACAGCCATGTTCATGGACTTTGTCATAACCTCTGAGGGATTACATATCTTATAATTGTCTACAGATACACTAAACTACCCTTGTCAATTGCTGGTTCCTCGCTTCAAGCATATTTAATTCTTTGTAGCACTCTATTCACATTTTGTAGATGCTCCCTTACAAATCGTCTAATACTTGAGTCTTCTGGTATCACCTTGTAGAGCAAAAGAACACGATAAACCTCAGTGGCTCTATTAAAATAGATGAGACAACTGATATAAACCTGTAGAGCAAAAGAACACGATAAACTACAGGTTTTGTAAGTATAAATGTAAATGTGAATAAATATACAAGTCTCACCCTCAGTGGCTCTACTAAAATAGATGAGACAACTGAGGGCAACATTTGTTTGTATGTCAATTTTATACCAGAGAAGAAAAATAAAGTTTTAGTGTAAAGACTAGCAAATAAAGGAGCGCACAAAAACATGAGGATAGTGGTGGCTGTACTCAAAGTAGTAACCAAGAGGTATCCAGTAATCTAAGTGTTTTGCATCCCAAGTTGTGATGCTGCATCTCCTCTAATACTCCCCCAGATGCGCATCACGCATGAGGGGATTTAAACCGAGTTTAGATACCAGGTATTTGTGCTGTCCCTGACCAAGGGGTTTGGTGAATAAATCGGCGATGTTCTCAGTTGATGCAATGGGTTTGATTTGTATATCTCCCTCCTGTACTTGTTCCCAAATGTAGTGGTGGCGGATATCAATGTATTTTGCGTGCACATGACCTTTTGTTGACTCCATGAGTAGGATAGACAAACAGTTGTTGGCATTCAGAGAGATGGGGAGGGGTTGTGCTAAGTTGATCTCCACGAGGAAATTGTGTAGCCACAAACCTTGTTGGGCACCACAAGTGAAAGCCATATACTCTGCCTCAGTGGTTGATAGCGCCACCATTTGCTGGCACTTGGAGCTCCAGGAGATGGCTCCCCCAGACATCATGAACACATACCCTCCCATAGACCTACTAGTATCTAAGTCTCCTCCAAAGTCTGCATTGACATATCTGTCAGGTTTAAGCGAGGTGCTGGGTGTTTTGGAGTAGGTGATGCAGAAGTCAAGGGATCCTTTTATGTAGCCAAGAACATAGATGAGTGTGTTCCAGTGTATGGGACCAGGGTTTGTCTGGAAGCACGCCAAAAGCCCAGCTGCAAATGAAAGATCGGGGTGAGTTGCTACCTGTGCCCACATTAGTGATTCTAAGAGCTTGCAGTATGGTTTGTTTGCCATAAAGGATCTGTTGGCCTCTGTCTGTGGGGCCATGGCCTCAATGAGTCAAATACCCGGTGGAAGGGGTGTCGAGTGTGGGTTACAGTCACCCATCCCAAAACGTTTGAGTATCTGCTTTAAGTACACCTGCTGGGAGAGTGAGATTGCACCAGTCTATGCATCCTGTTTGATTGCCATGCCTACAATGAAAGATGGGTTGCCTAGTTCTTTTATTTTGTATACCTCACCAAGTTCTTGCTTTGCATCTGCTGCACCTTTCAACGTTGTGGAGAGTCCAAAGGTGTCATCTGTGAAGGTATTTTTGATGGTATGTTTGCCGTTCACTGTTCTCATGTGTACACAACTGTTGGCTCATGACGTTCGGTACCCCAGGTTTTGGTATGCGCTATCTAGGGTATGCCATCAGTCTTGCCCACCTTGCATCATTCCATAAATGGTTTTCAGCAGGAGACATACCTTTCCCTCCCCCCCTGAAAATTAGGAGGGATTTGCATGCAGACCATATGTTCTGGGACACTGTTCAGGTAGGCCGAGACAAAATCTACCTGCAAGATGTGGAGACCCAATTGCGCCGCAACCACTGCAGAGAACCAAAGCAACTCAAGTCAAACGACCGCTGCATATGTTTCATCAAAATCCTCCCCCGCAACCTGTAAATACCCCTTCACCACCAGACGTGCCTTCCTCCTAGTGATGTTCCTGTCTGCATTGTATTTGTTGGCATAGACCCAACGGCAGCCAATCACCTTTTTGCTCTCCAGCACCTCCTCGCATGGGACTAGCTTAAAGACCTGATGTTCCTCCAACATCTTCAGTTCCTGTTCCATTGCCAGGAGCCAGAGATCAGCCCTCCTCATCGCTTCCCCATAATGTTGCGCATACTCATTGTCATGTGAAGGATCCTGGGTGTCCAGAGCCACAAGGAAAGCAAACACATCCTCTGCCAGGTAAGACCAGAGTGGTACATCATCACCCACTATGCGCTTTGCTCAGCCCAGAGACTCTTGGGTAGGCCACTCTTGGTGAGGAGGCAACATACTCCTTTGATTACCATTTGGATGCTCCTCTCAGCCAGCCCATTTTGTGTGTGGGCATATAGTACCATGACATTCATGTGTATGCCTTGTGTCATGCAGTATAAGACCCAATCCTCATTGATCCATTCACACCCAGCATCCACCCTAACCATCTGCAGCTTTTTGCTGGTCCTGCGCTCCGACTTGGCATGGTATGCTTTAAATGCTAGCAGTGTTGATTCTGAGTCCTTTCATGGCAAGAAGTACCCAATCAGGTGAGAGGTACCTCCATCCACTGCAATCATCATGTACTAAGCTGCCCCTAGCGACGCCGTCGTGTCAGGCCCCCACAGATCAATGTGGACACTCACCCCTGCGTGGCCAAAACGTGGGTGCCAAAGGTTGATCTTGGCAGGGCGCAGTAATGACGATGCCACCATGGCCTGGGCCAGCTGCTGTCCAGGGGTTCCTAGAGCTGTCAACAGGTACATCCCTCTTTTGTGGTAGCCAACCATCACTTCACGTCCTGCAGTGTTGCAGAATATCACCTTTTGGCCTGCAAAAATGACTGTGAACCCCACCTTGTCAGATTTCCTGATCAAGATCAAGTTTGTGGCTAGATCTAGTGTGTGCAGTGCCTTTTAAAAAGTGAGTTCTGAGGTGCCTGACACCATCTGAACTGTCCTTCAGACCATGCCCTGGCTGATAATGCGAAAGACCCCCCCCCACCAGAGCAGACTGGCCTTGCTGAGGTGCACTGAGTTCCTCGTACTCCAAGAAAGCATGTCTCTCAACGAAACAGTGATCACTTGCCCCAAAGTTGGCATATGTTGGTATGGGGCCAGTTACTTGAAGAGCCAAGACAGGTGTGGCGTCAGGGGTGCCCTGATCCTCTGAATCAGTGGCTACTGGGTTGTGGGGCAGTATCTTGGCCATGAGTGTGTAAGTGGCATAAGGATGCATCATGTCGGCCAGGTTAGCAGTAGGTTTGTTTTTGGTGGGTGCAGGAGTCACTTTCTTAGCTGCCTCGAGGGCCGCCAGTGCCTTGTCCCAGTTCCTGAAATTCTGTGGGAACTGACCCTCCTTTCCGCCACCTCTCCAATAGCAGTTCTCCATAGTGTGGCCTGTGCGCTTGCAGTGTGGGTTCAGGCATATGATCTCTGACCTCTGTGGTTTGGTTGCAGCTTGCAGTGCTGTCACCATTGTAACTGATGCCTGCTTCTGCATCCTCAGGCATTCCCAGTGGACAGAGAGACTAGTGATTAGTGCGGCTGATGTTGTTGTTGCATACATGCTTGCCACAATGGTATTCCATGACTCCAGTAAAGAGTTCATGATGACAGCGCGGAATGTGGCGTCAGTGATTGTTGCGCCCTTCTCCACTGCTTCCTGCAACTTTGTGCGGAGGTCAGCAATGTGCAACAGAAAATCTGCACTGTCTGTCTACATGGTAGTGTGCAAACGGTTTTTGGCACCCATCGCTGCGAGATCCAATATGGCGCTGTAGGTGCTAGTTAGCGCCTCCCATGCCTCCGCCGCAGTCCTGCCCATCCTGATACCCAGGCCCACAGGATTTCTGCAATTGTTTACAATGAGAGAGAGCGTCTATGCGTCACAAGTGTCCCACTCCTTGGCAGTAGAGGTACAAGACGTCCACATGGTGGATTCTACTGCTGGTGTTTTATCGTCCTCCCCAGTGTCAGTGGTTTTGACCCTATAGGAGGTTTTAGTGTCCTTCTCAGTCTTTTGTGTCACTATAGCCATTGGGCTTTTAACGGTACCGTCCAGATAGCCCCATGCACCACATGTGTGGGCTGCAATGAGCACCCTATCCTAGAAGAAGCAAAATTTGTCCCGTCAAACTGTGATTCCTCTGAGAAAGTGGGGGGGTTAGGCGTAGTAGCATTTCCCATAGACATGTCTGATGTAGGTGTCTTTAGAAAAAAAAATGGGAGTATGAGTTGTCTTCTTTGAGTTGCTTAGTTTTCCAGTGCAGTGGAAGAAACTAACAGGGGCCTGATAACCTGTAGAGCAAAAAAACATGATAAACCTCAGTGGCTCTACTAAAATAGATGAGACAACTGAGGGCAACATTTGTTTGTACATCAATTTTATACCAGAGAAGAAAAATAAAGTTTCAGTGTAAAGACTAGCAAATAAAGGAGCGCACAAAAACATGAGGATAGCGGTGGCTGTACCCAAAGTAGTAACTGAGAGGTATCCGGTAATCTAAGTGTTTCACATCCCAAGTTGTGATGCCGCATCTCCTCTAATACACCTTAAAATCACCATCTAGCAAGTCATACATAGTAGCAGGTTTCTCAGTGTGCTCCTGTGCCAACTCAGTTTCCAGCACTTTCTGCACTTAGGGGCCAGCCAGCCAAAACTGAGCCTCATCCTGATACTGCTCCTCAGCCTCCACTTGCCAAAAACAACAATGCTTCCACTTACACCCTCTCCTACATCAATGAGCCTGAGGCCCCCAGCGGTGGATCAGCCCCTCTTGGTGGAATTCCTGCCTCAGAGTTCCAACACAATTGTCTGCCCCACTTTGACCTGCACCAGCCCTGTAGTAATGCCCTCTCCACAAACCCCATAATAACCCTCCATCCCTTTGCCAACCCATGAGCCCCAGTGCACTTCGACCACCTTTCCTTCAAGGACCACCATGACCTCCTGTACCCCTAGGACCTCCACCTGGCCACCCCTTTGATGCCAACATGGGACCATTACTCACTGGAGGACCACCACCTCTCTGCTGAGCTCAGAGACTACTCTCAAGGAACAACAGGCCACTTCTGAGTGGCAGACCTCCCAATAGCGGACCTCCCAGCGGCTGGAGCCCCATGATGGATGCCTTCCCCCCACAGTGTGGCAAAGGTAACACCTACTATTGCTACTACAATGCAGCACCTCCATTCCACAACCTCAACCCCTAGGACAACATCTGCAATGCATTGATTCACAAAGGCAAGCTCAACATCTCAAAATTGAAACCCTTCCATAGTTGCAACCCCTGCAGATGGAGAGTTTTCCTCATACAGTGTCTTACCATGTTCCAAGCTAAGCCCTTCACCTTGTACCTACAGGGCATTGCCTTTGACCACTATATAGCGTTGCTTTGGTTTGACCTCAACAATCTGGTACTATCAAACTGGCAGGCATTTGCACAAGAATTCTCAAGTAAGTTTGGCTTACTTGACACTGTAGCAGAGGCCAAGGAGAACCTCTTCAATCTCTGGATGCACAACAATGCATGGTTCACTACCTTCATTGTTCACTTTGAGAAAGAGGCTTACAAGATCGGCTGGGACTACAACACCCTCTGATTCACTCTCCACTGCACCTTGCCCCAACACATCAAGGATGTCCTCTGCCTCGCCCCCAAGCAGCCCAACTACAATGGTTACAAGGCCCTCATCTCCCAAATCAACCAACAGTATTGGGAGGATTGCAGCAAGTACTTGGCACCCTGAGCACTGTGGAACTCCTCTAAGAACTCCAATTGGCAGACTGGGGCTGCTGCAGGCAACCAGACTTTTGGCACTGCACCACCTCCCAATCTCGCTGCACAACTGCTCTGACAAGGACCCACCAATGCCAGTTGACCTCCAGGCCCCTGCTCCCCCACACAACTCAATGCCACCAACACTCAAAAAGCTCCAGACCCCAACCAAACTGACTCCAATGCACTCCAGGACCTCTACAACACCCTGGACTTTGCAGATGACAAGGAGGTCCTGTGTGCAAGTAGGTTTAAGAATTAGCCTTGGATTGATGTGCTGAAGGAGACACAGGAACAGCAACAACATGAGGGAGCATGTATTCTGTGCAGTGAGCAAAGTCATTTTATCAATGAGTGACCTAAATGCCAGGCTGTGAGACAGGCTGTCTAGACCATTGATGGTGAAGACTGCAACTTCTGGTTTACAGAAAACAACCCAGCAGTTTAGATCCAGAAGGTGCACTAAACTGTGGACCAGACTTCAACGTCTTCTCCACCCTGGCTACACACCTCCATGCAACAGCTCTATTCTCAGACACCCTCTCAGCTCACTTCCCCTCCCAATCCTCTCAGACACTTCTCCTCCACACCACCCTCCCCTCCTTTGCTCCTGTCAACACTCTGGTCAACAGTGGTGCCACTAACAACTTCATCCATGAATCTCTGGCAGTGCTTGCTGCAATGCTCTGGAGATTATCCATCTCCATTCACCTCACCCTCTCAAACAGCAGCTCCACCTCCACTAGTGACATCACTCACTACGTGCAGACCACACTCACTTTTGTCAATGGTCAATGGCAAGACCTTCAATTGCTTATGACCTGTCTACATGCCTCTGTACTCCTTATTCTGGGCCTCTTCTAGCTTCACACCACTAACTCCCACATCAACTGGCAGCACCTCACCCTCCACTTTGATTGACAAGCCCTGGAGAGCTGAGAACCCATCCCCTTTGATGTCACTGCCTTGGTCAGCACTACCAACCACCCTTACACTCCTTTGCAGCTCTGCTCAAAGTCTACCTGGTCATTCGTCATCTATACCCAACTCGGCGGCTCCCCAAAAGTTTTCACCATCCTCATTGACAGCAGGGCCACTGACATGTTTGTCAGTGATTAGCTTGACCTCTCCCATGACCCTCTTGATAGACCACTGGAATTGCAACTTTTTGATGGTAAGCCCACCACTACCAGGCCTATCACTAAATCACACTCCAGTTCCATCATACTCAACAATGGTCTGCAGTTCCTGGTCAGTCTCCTGGTCACGCAGCTCCTGGAGACCACCTCCATTGTGTTAGGGCTACCTTGGTTATGTGATTTCAATCACAACATTGACTGGAGGGACCTCAACATGAAGTTCTCTAGCATCGGTGCTTGTTTCGCCGCTGTCCACCTCCACCTCTGACCTACCAACAACCCCAGTGAGGCTGGAGCTACCAGCACTCCAACAGCACCCCTGGATGACTCTGGCAACTCCCCTCCACCTTGATCCATCTTGGGCACACCCCAGCCCTTTCTCTCCAACATCCCCTACAACAAGTACAAAAGCCCCAACTACCCTGCTCAGTGCTTCTGGACAACTCCAGGCATCAACAACGCAAATCAGCCGACCAGCTCCCTTGACCTGAAAGTCCTTGACATCAAAATCATTGGCTTGGCCCTCTTTGCTTGTATCCTCCAAGATGGCACCCCACCTTCCAACTACAAATCACCCTGGCACTCCTGGAAGAACACTTGAGCACTGACAACACCATCCCCACACCCAAAAGAGAGGAGCAAATCCTATGCAAAGTAGTTTCTCTGGAGTATCATGAATTTGCTGATGTGTTCTCCAAAGGAAGCACCAAGGAACTCCCTGCTGACCAGTCATATGATCACAAGAGCAACCTCAAAGATGGCATCACACCCCCATTCGACAAGATCTACAACATGTCAGAAGTTGAACTCCACACCTTAAAAGCAACCTCAAAGATGGCATCACACCCCCATTCGACAAGATCTACAACATGTCAGAAGTTGAACTCCACACCTTAAAAGATTATCTCAATGACATGCTTAGTAAAGGCTTCATCCAGCCCTTGATCTCTGCTGCTGAGGCTCCGGTCCTATTTGCAAAGAAGAAGGATGATTCTCTATGCCTTTGCATTAACTACTGGGGCCTCAACAAAGTCACCAAAAAGAATGTGTATCCCCTTCCCCTCATTGGTGACCTTGTTGACCACCTCCACAGCACCAATGTTTACACTAAAATTGACCTCTGCTCCAGCTATAACAATGTCCACATAGCCTTGGGGCATGAATGGAAAACTGCCTTCTGCATTGACTATGGCCTCTTCAAGTATTTTGTGATGCCCTTTGGTATGATCAACTTCCCTGCCACCTTCCAGTACTTCATAAACAACATCTTCCACAACATGAACAATGTCTTTGTCATTGTATACCTTGGACAACATCCTGAAACCACCCCTTCACACTCTCCTCTAACAATTGACTCCTTCTCCAAGACAGACAAATCTATGCCCCAGACCACAAAACAATCTGCCTGAACATCCTCCACCAGCACCACAACCACAAGCTCTGCAGACATCCTGGGATTTGTAAGACCCTTCACCTCATCTCTCAGACTTACTTTTGGCCAGGCATGAAGAAGGACGTCACTCAGTGTGTTATGTCTGGGCTTGCAAGTCATGTCTCTGGGCCAAGATTCCTCGCCACCACCTCTACAGTCTCCTCAAGCCCCTCCCCCTCAATTGCCACCCCTGATCTTCCATCTCAATGGACCACATTGTTGAGCTCCCTGGATCAGAGGGTTTCAATGCCATCTTTGTCATCATCTGCTGCCTCACCAAGCAAGCCATCTTCATCCTCTGCCACACCACCAACAACACCCCAGAGTTTGCCAAACTCTTCCTTGAACATGTCTTCTCCAAGCATGGATTTCCAGATGACATTGTATTTGATCACAGCCTTCTTTTCATGTCCTGGTTCTGGCAGTCTCTGTGTAAGGCCCTCAAGATAAAGACTAACCTCTCCATTGTCTACCACTTGGAAATTGATGGCCAGACTGAACAGGTGAACTAGACCCTGGAGCAGTACCTCCGCTTCTATGTTGACTACTTGCAGAACAACTGGTGCATGGAACTGCCCCTGGCAGAGTTCACCTAAAACAACACCCCCCATTCCACCACTGGAGTGTCTCCCTTTTATGCTAATAAAGATTACAACTTCTAGCTCACCCTTTTTCTCAGAGACATCCTTTCCCACATAGCTTACAAAGTCACCCAGGACCTCCAGTCCCTCCACCAGTTCCTCCAGGACAAAATCAACATTGCCAACAAAGCATATGCTAAGCATGCTGATGCTCACTGCAAAGTCACCCCTGACTAGACCTATGGCACATTTGTCTGGCTTGACCAGTGCAACTTAAAGACTCAGCAACCCTTGATCAAGCTTGATCACAAATGACTCAGCCCCGCCAAGGTCCTCCAAAAGGTCTTGACTCACATCTACAAGCTCAACTTACCTCCAAGACTCAAGGGCCTACACATGGTCTTCCATGTTTGCCTCCTTGAAAAGTATGCCCCAGACCCCTTCCCTGGACAGTGATCCAGCCAAGTGCTGCCCATTGAAGTCAAAGATGGATACCACTATGAGGTCGGCCACATCCTTGACTCCCAACTCATCCATGGCTGCCCCCACTATCTGGTTGGCTGAAAAGATTGGCTGAAAAGGTTATGGACCCAAGGACAACACCTGGAAATCTTGGAAGAATCTTGCCAGCGCCCCTGCCAAGCTCTGAGATTTCTACTGGTAGTATTTCAACAAGCTCTAGAACCCCCTGGACTAGCACTCACAGACAGCATTAGTGGGTGTAACCCCTGCCTCTGGTTTCATTGAGATTCAACTCCCACCAAGACCTCTACATGTTTCTTTGTATATTCAAACTTCTTAATTCTCACAATTCTCAAAAGAAAGCCAGACACAACAAGAAAACTTGATATAAGAACAATTACAAATACAGAATCTACAATAAAAGTTCAAAATTTGAAGTCTGGGGCAGCATGGGAGCTCAACGGTTAGTTGACCCCCTCATCACTCCAAGTCACCCCACTCTCCCCAACCTCCGGCTCTTTGATCACCATTGTGGTCTCCATCTGCGCTGCTAAGACCACCAGATGATCCTTTCACAGCAGCAACAACTCCCCTGCATCAATTGCTACTTCCATCTAAGACCTTAGAGCAACTGCGTTCCAGCACTGGTGCCCTGCCAGCAATAAGTCCAGCTGGGACATGCCATGGTTCAGCTTTGGAGGGAAATCATAGGGCATCCACCCCAAACCCTCCTCCTTCCTTGCCACCTGCATGAACAGCTCCTGCATGTTCAACTCCATCAGCCTCCTCTTAACTGTCTCCTCTGGAGCGACTTGCAGACATGCTGAGGATGGCAAAAAGACATGGTGCCCCAGCAGACTCACCTTCAACGCATCACCCTGGGGCCTCTTGCTAGAATCTGCCTCCAGGGATGAGTATGCTCACTGCTTGCCCTTGGCCACTGCTGACCCTCTCGCCCTCCTGCGCAGCATTTCCACCTTGATGACCAGTGCCAGAACCCCCTCCTTGTCTCTGCTGGACTTGTCCCCAGACCTAAAAAGCCTGCCCATCTCAGGATGCAAAGTCCTCCCTTTGCCTCCCTGCCTTTGCCAACTGTGCCTTCACCCCCTCCTCCATCTGATTCAACACTCAGTCCAGCAACCACCTATATGCCACACCAAGCAGCAGAGATCCTTAGACCTGTTTTCTTTGGATTTCCCTCTGCTAGGTGATTGGTTACCATTGTATTGTTGATTATCATGCCTAATATAACTTTGGATTTCCCTCTGCTAGTTGTGCAATTGAGCCACAACTCTCAGAGGTGACCCTTACACCACCAGTATCTTGGTCAGTGACCAACTCAACCTCAATTATGACCCCCTTGACAAATTGCTGAAACTGGAGTTGTTTGATGGTAAGCCCACCACCACTGGGCCTATCACCAAATCACACTCCAGCTCTATTGTGCTCAACAATGGTCTGCAGTTCCTGATCAGTCTTCTGGTCACACAACTCCCGAAAACAACCTCCATCATATTAAGTCTACCCTGGCTACACAACTTCAACCCTGACATCAACTGGAAGGACCTCACTATGATCATTGCCATTTGCCTCTGCCTCCAAACCATCAACAACCCTACCTTCAACACCAGCAAGGCCAGAGCCACCAGTACCCCAACAACACCACTAAACAATTCAAAAGACACTTCTATCCTGGCTTTTCTTGAGCGCATCCTCAATGTTTCCCTCAAACATCCCTCAAAACAAGTACAAAGGCCCAAACTACCTGGCCTGGCACTCCCAGATAACCTGGGACACCAATGACATGGATCAAAATACCAGCTCCCTTGACCTGAATGCCCTTGACATCAAAATCATCAGCTGCACCCCCTTCACTTGCATCCTCCAAGATGGTACTCCTGCCTTTCAACTTCAAATCACCCTGGTGCTCTCAGAAGAATATCTGGGTGCCAACACAGAACCCAAGACAGAGGAGCAAATCCTACATAAAGTAGTTCCCCCAAAGTATCATGAATTTGCTAACATGTTCTGCAAAGGAAGTGCTAAGGAACTCCCCCCACACAGGCTATATGACTACAAAATTGACTTCAAAGATGGCACCTCCCTCTATTTGGCAAGATCTATAACATGTCTGAAGTCAAACTCTGTGCCTTCAAAAGCTACCTTGACAATATGCTTGGAAAAGGCTTCATCTGGCCCTCAATCTCCACTGCCAGGGCTCCAGTCCTATTTGCCAAAAAGAAGGACAGCTCCCTACCTACACCTTTGTGCTGACTACCAGGGCCTCACCAAAGCACCAAAAAGAATTGGTATCCCCTCTCCCTCATTGGTCACCTTGTTGACTGCCTCTGCAGCGCCAAGGTGTACACCAAGATAAACCTCCGCTCTGATTACAACAATGTTTGCATAACCTTGGGACATGAATGGAAAACCACCTTCCACACTTGCTACAGCCTCTTTGAGTACCTTGTGATGCCCTTTGGTATAACCAAATCCCCTGCCACCTTCCAGTACTTCATGAACAATATCTTCCATGACATGAATGACATCTTCATCATTGTGTACTTGGACAACATCCTGATATATTTGAACTTGTTAAAGGAACATCATGACCATGTCTGCTGTGTCCTTGAATGGCTCTGAGAGTATCACTTCCATGTCAAACTGGAGAAATGCTCCTTCCACACCATCAAAGTTAGGTACCTTGGCATCATTGTCACCCTGGATGGCATTCACATAGACCCTGCCAAGGTGGAAGCCATCCTCAACTGGCCTCCTCCCTAGAACATCAAAGAGGTGCAGTCATTCCTTGGTTTTGCTAATTTCTACCACTGATTCATTGATAACCACTCCAGGATCACCAAACTCCTCAACTAGGTCATGTGGAAGGACACCCCTTGGAGCTGAGATAGCAAGTGCCAGAGCATCTTCACCCTACTCAAGGAAGCCTTTACCTCCACCACCATTCTCTCCCACTTCAACCCTGCCCTACTCATTGTACTTGAATGTGATGCCTCCAACTATGCCATTGCTGGTATACTCTCTTAGATGGACTCCAGCAGTAATGAAGTCCAGTCTGTTGCCTTCTACACCTGCTCAATGATTCCCATGGAGCTCAACTCCAGTATATCTGGGCCTGCAAGGCATGCCTCTGAGCCAAGGTTCCCCATCACAGCCCCTATGGTCTCCTCAAACCTCTTTCTGTCAGTTGCTGCCCTTGGTCTTCTATATCCATAGACCACATAATTGAGCTCTCTCAGTCAAAGGGCTTTGATGCCATCCTTGTCAACGTCTGCCACCTCACTAAACAAGCCATCTACATTCCCTACCACACCACTGACAACATTCTGAAGTTCACCAAACTCTTCCTTGAACATATTTTCTTCAAGCACAGACTTCTGGACAACATCATCTTTGACCATGGGCCCCTCTTTGTATCTTGGTTCTGGCAGTCTCTGTGTAAGGCTCTTGAGATAAAGACTAATCTATCCACTGCCTACCACCTGGAGATCAATGGCCAGACTGAACAAGTAAACCAAACCCTGGAGCAGTACCTCTGCCTTTACATTAACTACTTACAGAACAACTGGTGTGCCAAGCTACCCCTGGCTGAGTTTACCTACAACAATACCCCCCACTCTGCCACTGGCATATCCTCTTTTCATGCTAATAAAGGTTATAACCCCCAGCTCACCCTTTCCCTCAGGGACATTCCCTCTCACATAGTCCACAAAGTTGCTCAGAACTTCCAGTCCCTCCACCAGTTCCTCTGAGACAAAATTGACATTGCCAACAAGGCCTATGCCAAGTATGCTGATGCCCACCACAAGGTCACCCTCAACTGGACCCCTGGCACTCTTGTATGGCTCAACCAGCGCAGCTTGAAGACCAAGTGACCCTCAATCAAGCTCAATCTGGCCCCTTCGAAATTCTTTGGAAGGTCTTAACCCACACCTACAAGCTCAACTTACTCCTGGGACTCAAGGGCCTACACCCAGTCTTCCATGTTTGCCTCCTTAAAAAGCATGCACCAAACCTCTTCCCTGAACAGCAACTCAGCTGACTGCCACCTATAGTTGAGGACAAATATCACTACAAGGTTGATTACATCCTCAACTCCTGACTTGTCTGCAGCCACCCTCACTACTTGGTTTGCTGGAAAGGCTATGGACTCAAGGACAACACTTGAAGACCCCAGAGAAATCTTGCTGGCACCCCCACCCAACTTTGAGACTTCCATCTTGGCCACCAGCACTGCAATATGGTTTTCTTGCAGCAAAAGAGACTCTCCCATGTTAGCCACCACCTCCATCTAGGACTCCAAGGTAATAGTGTTCCACTGCAGGTGCTCTACCAACAGCAGGCCCAGCTGGGCCACACCTTGATCTAATTCTAGGAAGAAGTCAAAAAGCATCTACTCCAATCCCTCCCTGATCAAGGCATGGGCCACTGATGCACCATCAAGGAGCACTTGGTATTTCTAGATCCAACTTGTGGTCATAATCAGCAAGGAAGGTAGGAACTTAGTACACACTCAGATAGAACCCCCTCTCAGCTGGATGCTACCTCTACCAGAGCCCAATCCCTGTGCCTCACCACTGCCTCCTCCACCACTTGTGCCACCCTCACTTCCTGCTGCTAAATCTGATCTCCTCCTGGCATAGCTCATGCGACCTCCACCTCCAGCTTCTGTAGCTGCATCTGCAGTCCCCTAACCTCTGCTGCCTGGTTGTTTGCCACTTCCAGCACCACATCTTGATCCTGCCAAGCAATGTTGTAATTCATCAACACTTCTCAGGCCCCCTGCTTCCAGTGCACAGCCAACTCTGACAACTACTCAATCTGCTGGCACAATGGCACAACATATGATTCAAGGCCAACAGCTTGTGGTCAGCCACCACTTGAAGAAGAATGGCCATGTACAACACTGCAGCCAAAGGATGAGGAGTGAAACATGCTGACCATGGCAAAAAAAGTATGAGTGCCAGCAAGACTGACCATCAATGCATCACTCTGCTGAGGCCTCTTGCTTGGGCCCACCTCTGTGGATGGAGATGCTCACTGCTTGCCCTTTAACACCACCAACTCCTTTTGCCTCCCATGTGGTGGCTTTACCTTGATCACCAGGGTTGGTGCCTCCTCCTCACCCTCACTGAACTCATCCCTGGATCAAGAAGGCTCCTCCTTGCCAACCTCAGGATGTGAGGCCCCCTCTCCACTTTCCAAGGTGCTCACCATTCACAACTTGGAACCCTTACCCATCTAACTCAGTAGCTCCAGTGACCACCCCTGTTCAGCTGACATGCAGGTGGCCCACCACAACCATGACTGTAAGGGCAACCTCCAGGAGTTGCAGCTCAGTCACCTAACTGGCAGAGGAGAATCCAAAGTTATATTAGAAACAATAATTGACAATACAATGGTAACTAATCACTTGGCAGAGGAGAATCCAAAGAAAACAAGTCTAAGGATCCTAGCTGCCTAGTGCAGCACATCAAAGGGTGGCAGAGGCATGAGAACAACTGTATAGATGACTGGAGCTAATCTTAACCTTGGATAATGCTTGAACAGGAAGTGTGGGAAGTTCTAGAGGTTTTTCAAAAAAGAAATGACCTCCTGAAATCTTCAGAGATCTCTGGAAGACTAGAGTGAGCCCCAGGGGTCCCAAGGAGTGGTGCAAGAGGTGGACTGAAGTGTAGAGGAGTCAATCAAGGAGAAGTCAGTGTAGATCAAAAGTGGAAGTTTCCTAACAGCAACACAGAGCACCTCTCATGCTTGAACCAGCATGAGAGGCACATGGACAAATCCTGGCAAGCCTCAGCCATCAGCACCTTGAACTCACAAGTGTTCCAGTGACAGACACAGAACATGCAGGCAAATTAGCAATACAGGTGCAGACTGTACAGGTTGCTGGGACACCATGACTTGAGGCAAGATGCACAATGGCCCTGCCACAGACAAAGACAGCTTTGAAGAGCTCAGATCAGTAAAGCCAGTACAAGAACAACAGACTCATAACAACAACACATCTCCCATATCTGGCAATGGTCCTGGTGATGCTCAAATGATGCCCAGCGCTCCTCATAAACTGCCCAGATGCTGATGCTATCTTTGTTGGAAGAAGAGGGGGTAGACAAGAGAGAGATACTCAAGGACAACATGAAAGTGGGGATGGTTGAAATCTGGAGAAGTTATTTTTTCTTCTTTATTGCATATGGGACTCCTTGATGGCTATCAAAGTTTGACTTTGACAAAACAACAAAGCAGCACCACCACAATTGCCACATGTCTCAAGGGTCTTAATGCTGAAGAGGGGCTGATATCATGACCCACCACCTACCTCTGGTACTAAGCCCCAGCCCTAGGACTCCCACCTCTCCAAACCAGCTCCATGACACCCCTCACTCAGACTGCTACACACCTGGCCACCCTTAGCACACATCACTGCCACTTCTAGCATCCTCTGAATCATCACTGCCCATCACTGCCACATCAGCGCTGACCCCCTGCCACCTTTTGCATCCCCTCAGCCATCACCACTTGCTAATGCCACATCAGCACCAGCACCCAGCAATTCCTGGCACATCCCATGACCTCCACCAAGTACCTATCACACATCACAACTAATGCATCACCCTTGGTCCAACCTCCATGCACCACACCCCCTCCCCCACTCAACTTCTCACCTCCTTGCCATTCTATGCCTTTCACTCACCATTGCTCCCAAAGCAATGTCCTTCCTTTGAGAGCTTTCTTTGCACTGCACCACCCACACCAATGCCACCACAGCCTTGCACAATCTCTGGGCTTCATTGAAGCCTCAGTGCCATGACCCATCACTAAGGCTCGGACTTTTGCTCTAGGGCTAATCTACTACCTCTCATATATAAGTTGTAGCATAGCCTCTGGTATAGTAGTCTTGATATTGCTCATAGTCCCATGTTTTCATCTCTGTCTTGTTTCATGTTTCATGTCCTAGTTTCTCTAGTTTTAACTTCATTTATTTCATCTTGTATTGACTCATCTCATTTCCCTACTTGTCTTGTTTTATCTCATTACCTTGCTTCTACTTGACTTTATTTCCTCTCCAATCTATTCTCTGCTATTTTCTCTCTCTCTCTTTGCCTCAAGACTCTAAGTTCCTATCACCTCATCTTCACCTCTTATCTCCACTTTGACTCCATTTTATTTCTTGCCTTGACTGCTTTCTTTTTCAGCTTGGTTAGGTCCCTGCACCTTTATCTCTGATCTCAGGACTTGTCAAGTCCTTGCCACTTGCCCTGGTCTCTAGATATCTGGCACACAACTCGCTCTCAGCTCCAGTGCTCATCTTCCACCCTTCCTCCATACTCTCAGCACCCATCCTTGCGCCCTTCACCTCAGAAAAGACCAGCACTCCTTGCTTGTCTTTCACTTACATTCCTGGTTCTGCCTCTTGGCCTCACATGCTCCACACTCATTGACAGTACTTACTATGTGCATGGACATTGTGTTTGCCATGTAAGGGATCATCTAGTGGTCTGAGCCTCCATGGTCAGCAGAGCCTGACAATGGGAATCATCCAAAGACTTGCTGCTAAGGTGGGGTGGTGAGTGGGGTGCATTTGGTGTAGCTTGCACTTGATCTCCATGAGCTGCCACTGGTCTCAGGCCACCTTGTACCAGGTGGTGATCTGCTCATCATGTGGGTGGACCTCTACAAGGTTGTTAATGCACTCTATCAACATGGGATGCAGGCCATCCCAAAATATGAGGCACAGTTGAAGATCATCCAGATAAGCTGCTTGCTTGACTAGCACCCAGAAGGAATTTATGTATTCATTATACTGCTCCCTGTTACACTGCACTAGACTGGTGGAATTAATTTGGAAGAACTCTGCCCAGAAGTCCTTTTTAAAGGCAGTCCAATCTGCAAAGCTGCCAACACCTCTGGGACAAGCATGCAAAGTATGCAAGTCGAGGCCCATCCAGCCTTCATGTATGACAACACCCAAGCCATCTTCAGTGTGTCAGAGTCAAAAGCATCTCTGCTGAGGTGAATATAGGCAAAGCAGAACTGGAGGAAGCACTCTCCAAAGGCACAGTCACCATTATCACCATCATATGTGTCCAGGAGTGCTGGACATGGGATCTGTGCATGTGGACCCACCAAGGCTGCTGGAGGTACTAGAGTAGCTGCCAGAACTGCCGGAGGTGGTTTTGCAGCTGGAGGTGCTGTGGTGATGGTGAATAGGTGCCCTGGTAGTACCTGAAGGAATTAGGAGATGTGATCAGTGGTTTGGCAGAGAGTGGAGAGTTTAGTCATGTGATGGGTGAGGGAAGCTTGAGTTAGTTGCACCTGTGTCTCTTGGTGTAGCAAGCAAGTCCAGGCCTCATCCTGAGGGACCAGAGCATTTAGAGGATTGTCTGAGTTGGCAAGCTGAGACATAGAGTTTTGCAGGTGTTTACGCCTGGTGAACAAGCTACAAATAGGGGCCAGGAAGGTCCTAGCAGGCTATAAGGGGCTTTCAGACCAGAGTTAGAAGACTTGTTCTGCTGTAAGGGTAACTTCCAGGAGTTGCGGCTTAGTCACACAATTGGCAGAGGAGAATTTAAAGTTATATTAGGAACAATAGTTGATAATACAATGGTACTAATTACCTGGCAGAGGGTAATCCAAAGAGAACAAGTCTAAGGATCCCTGTGGTCTGATGCAGCACATCAGCAGGCAGCAGAGGCATTGAGAACAACTGTATAGATGACTAAAGCTAACCTTAACCTTGAACAATGCTCAAACAGTAAGTTCAGGAAATTCCAGAGGTTGCTCAAAAAGGAAATGACCTCCAGAAATCTCCAGAGATATCCAGAGGTCTAGAGCAAGCCCTGAGGGTCTCAAAGAGTGGTGCAAAGGAGTGGACTGAAGTGTACAAAGCAAGTAAGTCATCATAGACCAAAATGAAAGTCCCTTAACATTCATTGGTCTTGATGTGCTTGATGCAGTAGCTGGTCTGATTCTCAGCCCTAATGTCAAAGGACCACAGGCACACAAAAGTGAATTCTTTTGTTTTGTGGGTCAAGTACAATGCATCAGTCTCTGCCTCTGCATGGCTGGATGTAATCATCATCCATGATTTCCTGCCAGTTGTCTGGAGCCTTGCTGAACCCCACAAGTCATATGCCATGCATTCATAAGGCTTTAGCTTGATCTTGACTTCCACATCAAATGATTGATTTGAATTTCTTTCCATGATGCAATCCCCACATTTGCTGGTCACTGTCATCTTTGTTATAGTGAGTTTGTCTACTACTCCACTCTTGACCATGTCATGGAGTGTTGACTTGCTCATATGTCCAAGGCAACAATGCCAGGTCTCAAAATCTGTTGAATGGTGCAAGGATCATGTTTCCATTGCATCTAGGGGGTTTTGTTCCAAGAAGGTGATCTCATACATGGTTTCTAACACCAGAGTGGTGTGCATGAATGGGACACCAGACTTATCACAGAAAGTGGCACTTGAATCTTTGAAGTGCGTTTTGCACCCCTTTTTCCTCAGTTGACCGATGGAAATAAGATCATGGCTGAACAGCATCCTTAAAAGTGAGCTCAATCTCCTTCCTGTCATATACAACACATATTCTGGCCCTGCCCACACTCACAATGTAGAAGGAGCTCACCTGTAAGGGCAACCTCCAGGAGTTGCGGCTCAATCACACAACTAGCAGAGGGGAATCCAAAGTTATATTAGGCACAATAATCAATGATACAATAGTAACTAATCACCTAGCAGAGGGGAATCCAAAGAGAACAAGTCGAAGGATCTCTGCTGCTTGGTGCGGCGCATCAGCAGGTGGCAAAGGCATGAGAACAACTGTACAGTTGACCAGAGCTAATCTTAATCTTGGACAAGGCTCGAACAGAGAGTGCAGGAAGTTCTGAGGGTTTTCTAAAAAGGAAATGACCTCTGGCAATCTCCAGGGGTTTCCTAAAAAGGAAATGACCTCTGGTGATCTTTGGGGGTTTAGAGCAAGCCCTGGAGATCCTGAAGAGTGGCGTAGAAGGTGGGCGGGGTGTAGTGAAGTGCCAAAAAATAGAAGTTGAATGGAAGTCCCCTGACATCACCCCCCTCTACCATGCAGCATTTTGACGTGCAGGGTAGAAGAAGTTCCAGATTGCCTAGTCCACTGGTGAGATGGGATAGATCCCCTGGATGGCCTGGAGTGCATCTGAGTGTCTCTGGTGGAACTCTCTGACAAGTCCTGATGCATGCATGTTCTCCTGGGGCTCCCAGGAGATGCCTTCAATCCTGTGTCCTTTCCACTTCACCTTGTACTGTAGTCGCCTTCTGAATAGGCAACTGTCCAGGATCTTCCACCTCATACTCCTTGTTGTCATTGACCACCACCAGGGGTGGATTATGAGCACAAGGTGTAGGAGACCGAAGCGGGGCTGGGGGTGCAAGTGGGAAATTGCCAGTAACGCTGGATAGGGAGGTGAATGGTGGAGGACAAGTGCCGGAGATAAGTGCAAGTCCCAGGGATGCAAGAGGGGGAAACAAGCAAGCACCAGTGCATGAGCGTGTCCCAGGGATTAACAAATAGGGAGCTGGAGTGGGGGTGGAGACTTAGCAAGTTCCAGAGATTGAGGCAGAGATTAAACAAGCCAAAAAAGGAAAGAGCCAAGATAAGATAAGGAAAAGGGGAGACAGAACAAGTCAAGACTGAGACAAGGGACAAGAGAGGAAGAAGGGAACTTAGAGACTTGAGGTGAGAGGAAGTAGAACAGAGATAGAATTAGAGTACAAGACGAGTAGAGATGATGAGAACGAGATGAGGTGAGATGAGTACGGTATGAAATGAGACAGAGTTGGAAAATGGAAACCAGAACATGCAAGACTACAAGACGGAGACAAAACACAAAAGACAAGGTGAGAAGTATGGCAATATCAAGACTAGAGTACTACTTACTACTCTATGACTTATATACTGTACAGTAGGTAAGCCCTGGGGCTCAGGCCTGGGTCCTGGTGATGAGTCGCAGCACTAGGGCTCAAAGTAAGACCCAGGGATTGCACAAGGTGGCGATGGAGGTTGAGACATGTCATGTGGCATGGAGGATCTTGCTTTGGGAACCAGAGACATGTAGCAGTGGAGAAGTGAGGAGGGGAGCGGAAGCAGGGCATGGCACATGGAGGTCAGGTCAACAGTGATGCATGGTTGTGATGCATGATGGGGGTTTCAGCACGGGCCGGGGGTGCGTGCCGAGTGTTGCTGGTGCCAGCGCTGATGTGGCGGCTGCAGTTGGGGAAGCATCAGAAATGGCTGAGGTTGGTGCTGATGTGGCGGTCGCGGGCAGTGATGGCCAAAGGGATGCTGGGGTGGCAGTGGCTGGTGGCGGTGATGGGCAGTGATGGCCAGAGGCTGCCGAGGTGGTTGGTTGAGTAGTGGTCCAGGCTCAGGATGGTCGTGGAGGTGGGTTTGAGGGGGTTGGAGTCCCAAGGCTGGGGCTAAGTCCCAGAGGTTGGTAGCTGGTCGTGACAAATACCAGATTGACAATTCTCCAGTGGAGCTCCAGGACATTGGGCACATAGATGCGGCCCTGAAAGGTCAGAAGCCCATTCTGGAGGGCCCATTCATCCGTGTGGACTGACTTGGCTCCCATAGTGGGTCCTGACTTCAGAGCCATGGCTGCCTGAGCAACAACATCCTCATGGTGGCCATCTTGGTTTCCACGCCAGATGTCCTGGAGGATATCAACCTCCGCTCCCTGGACCGCCAAGCCCTCCATGGCCTGAATGGCAAACAACTCTGGCTAGAGGAGCACAATGTTGCTGTTGTTGTCTCCACCAGTGCCGTGGTCAGCTCTCTAGGACAGCACATCAGGTTTTCTCCATACTCTGGCCAGGCTTGTGGTGCAATGAGAAGTCAAAGTTGACTAAGTACAGAGACCACTGGGCCTGTTGACAGTTGAGCTTCTTGGCTGTCCAGAAGTACTCAAGGTTCTTGTGATTGGTCCAAACCTCAAACTTATGACAGGAACCCTTCAGGAAGTGCTGCCATTCTTCAAAGGCTTGGATGATAGCCAGCTTTTCCTTGTCATGGATCTTGTAGTTGTGCTCTACCATGTTCAACTTTTGGAGTAGAAGGCCACCAGATGCCACTTCTCATTATCCCAGAACTGTTGCAACAAGACAGCCCTGGTGACAAAGTCAGAGGTGTCTGCTTCCACTTAGAAGGGAGAGTTGTCATCTGGAAAGAGGAGGACAGGCCCAGAGGTGACTGCTTGCTTGAGAGCATCAAAGGCAGTCTGCTCCAGGGGCCCCCAGCTCCAGGTGGTGTCCTTTGCAGTGAGATCAAATAGAGGGCACACATGATGGGAGAAGTCCTGGATGGACCTCCAGTAGAAGTTGGTGAATCCTAGGAAGGCCTGCACCTCCTTGTTCTTAGGCTCCAGCCACTCCACCACACCTGCCACCTTCACTGGGTCCATCTCCATGGCTCCATGCAAGATGATTAGCCTCAAATACTCAATCTGGGTCTGCTCAAACTTGCACTTCTCCAGTTTGAGGTAGAGCTGGTGCTGGTGGAGGCATTTCAAGACAATGTGTGTGACCTGGCAGTGCTCCTCAAGTGTCTTGGTGTAGATGAGGATGTCGTCAAGGTATACACACACTACACCTTCTGCAATAAGGTCCTGGAAGATGTTGTTCATCATTGTCTGGAAAGTGGCTGGACTGTTGGTGAGTCCAAAGAACATGACAAGTAGTTCAAACAGCCCTCAATTTGTCTGGAAGGCAGCCTTCCACTCATCTCCTTTCTGAATGCACACATTGTTGTAACCCCACCAGACATCCAGTTTGGTGAAGTACTGCACCCTCCAGAGGTATTTGATGAGCTCGGAGATGAGGGGGAGGGGGTGGCAATTCTTCACTGTCATGGCATTAAGAACCCGGTAGTCTTGGACCAGCCGGAGTGAATCATCCTTCTTTTTGATGAAGAAGACTGGAGAAGCCATTGGCAACTTGGAGGGGCAGATGCAACTGGAGTCTAGGTTCTCCTGAAGGAAAGCATTGAGCTCGTCCTGCTCCTTAAGTGCTAATGGGTAAACCTTACAGCTGGAGGGTTTGGAGTCTAGCATCAGTTCAATGGCATGGTCCCACTGCTTATGCTTCAAGGGCAAGTCAAAGGTGGCCTTAGAGAACACATCCTCAAAGCTATGGAGGTACTGGGGCATCACATCTCAAAACACCTGGGGTGGAGAGTTGGTGGCAAATGCCTGAGCCAACCCCTGAGAAGTGGTCTGGCTGACCCAGATTTCCTCAATAAGTAGCGGCAAGTGCAGAGTGGTTGCATAGATCTGGTCTCCAACTTCTACTGCCTCATCTGGAAACTCTGGGTGGTGGATGCCATGGAACTCCCCTTCCAGCTCTTCTTCTGGGGCCCTGCCGCTGCTCCAATTGTTCTTGTAGAGGGCCTCTCTATAGGGGAACGCCAGAGGTGGGGGGTCCAGGAAGTCAAGGTCTGCCAAGGGAAGGTGGCCTGCATGGCAAGCCCAAATGGCTGTGCGCTCTTGTGCACCAGCCCAGTATTCTTCCTTGACCTCAGTGGCACAGGTGGAGCACTTCTGGGAGCACCAGCTCATTGTTACCTTGCTCTGGGCCAAGTCTACTTCTGAGTTGTGCTCTTAGAGCCAAGTGAAGCCAAGGATTATGTCTTGCTTGTCTAAGCTGGTGACTGCAAAGACTGCATGTTTGGTGTGGGTCTGATAGTGGAGGACTAGGTCTATGACAGAGCTGATGGTGCCAGCTTTGTTGGGAGTTCCATCAATGTTGAACACCAGAATGGGCTTAGAGAGCAGCTGCGTGGTTAGGCCATGGTGTTTCACAAACTCCATGTTCAAAAATAATCCCGTTGCTCCGCTATCCAGAAGGGCTGTGACCCCCTGGGTCTGTTGCGTGTCCATGTCTCAATCTCCACATTGAGGCACAATGAGTTTGCCAAGGGAGTGGAGGCTACCACATATTGCTGGGGCAGCCAGCGTTCTCAGGTGGGGGGACTGCGCTGATGGGGCTTGACCAGTGCAGGGAAGGATGGCTTGACACCTGCAGGCAGTATTTGTACATCTGAGAGGGGACTTTGAGGTTCTTCTGTTTTAGAATAACTGGCATTGGGATGTGTATTGACATTTTCTAACGACAGACATGTGAACCTGTTAGTATCCAGGGATGGAGGTGTACACCTCATCTGCTGCTTGACTAAAAATCCTCTTCCAGGCCTGAGAGGGAGGCACATGTGTCACTCTCCTCCAGGGCCACCTCCAGTGCTGGTTCATCTGATGACAGGGCGCCGGCAGCATTCTTTGCAGCCAGCAGTTGCAGGAGGAGCTCCTCTTGCTCCGTGGTAGAGAGGTAGCGCACCTCCAGGCCCAACGGGCAGTGCCATGCAAAGTGCCCAGGCCTTTTGCATTGCTGACACAGTAGCAGTGCAGGATGATATTGCCAGGCAGCATCTACATCCATGGAGGTGCCTGGGGGTAGAGGCCGTAGTGCAAGAGTGGCCGGAGCAGGAGCAGGTACTGAGTGCAGGGGAGCAGGATGCTGGAGAGTTATTATGGAAGTGGAGCAGGGAGCAAGGTGTGCCTGGCATAGCTCCCGCCAGATTTCCATGAGTTGCCATTGGTCCCAGGCCACCTTGTACCAAGAGGCAACCTGCTCGTTGTCTGGGCAGCCCTCAGCAAGGTTGTTGATATGCTCCATCAAGGCGGGGTGTTCCCAGCATAGCTCCCACTGGATCTCCATGAGCTGCCATTGGTCCCAGGCCACCTTGTACCAGGAGGCAATCTGTTTGTTGTTTGGGCGGCCTTTAGCAAGGTTGTCAATATGCTTCATTAAGGCAGGGTGCAGGCCATCTCAGAATGTGAGACATAGTTGCAGACCATTTGCATAGGCCGCTTGCTCAACCAATGCCCAGAAAAAGTAAATGTACTCATCCAACGTCCGCTTTCTCTGCCCATACTGTTTTCTGTTGTGCAGCACTAGTGCAGCAGACTTGGCAGGATTGATTGGGAAGAACTCTGCCTGGAAATTCTTTTCAAAGGTGGCCCAGTCTGTAAAGCTTCTAAGACCTCCAGGACGTCGGAGCACATGCAGCGCGTAAGTGGAGGCCCACCCAGCCTTCATGTAGGACAGCACCCAAGCTATCTTCAACACGTCAGAGTCAAAGGCATCTCCACTAAGGTGAATGTAGGTGAGGCAGGACTGAAGGAAATGCTCCCCAGAGGTGTGGTCACCATCATACATGTCCAGGAGCGCCAGGCATGGTGTTTGTGCCTGGGAACCTGCCAGGGCTACTGGTGGGACTGCCAGGGCTGCTGGAGAGGGCTCTGCCACTGGAGGTGGTGCAGTGATAGAGGGTAGGCACTCTAGTAGTGCCTGGAGGGACTGGGAAATATGATTGGTAGTTTGGCAGAGTGTGGAGAGTTCAGTTGTATGGTGGGTGAGAGAAGCTTGGGTCAGTTGCACCTGCATCTCTAGATGTAGCAGGCTGGTTCAGGCCTCATCCTGAGGAGCCAGGGCATCCAGAGAAGTGTCTGGATTGGCAAGCTGAGACATAGAGTTATACAGGTGCTTAAGCTTGGTGGGGAAGCGACAAATAGGGGCCTAGAGAGTCCTGGCAGGCTATGAGAGGCTTTCAGACCAGAGTTAGGAGACTTGTTCTGCTGTAAGGGTGACCTCCAGGAGTTGCAGCTCAATCACACAACTAGCAGAGGGGAATCCAAAGTTATATTAGGCATGATAATCAACAATACAATGGTAACTAATCACCTAGCAGAGGAGAATCCAAAGAGAACAAGTCTAAGGATCCTTGCTGCTCAGTGCGCAACAGCAGGTGGTGGAGGCATGAGAACAACTGTACAGCTGACCAGAGCTAATCTTAATCTTGGACGAGGCTCGAACAGGGAGTGCAGGAAGTTCTGGGGGTTTTCTAAAAAGGAAATGACCTCCAGTGATCTTCAGGGGTCTAGAGCAAGCCCCAGGGGTCCAAGGGAGTGGTGTAGGAGGTGGACAGGGCATAGTGAAGTGCTGAAAAATGGAAGTTGAATGGAAGTCCCCTGACACTGCCTTCATTTACTGTGCATCTTGATGCATCTATAGGGCTTAGTTTGCAGTATGTCTCAAAATCTCCCCTGTTGACAAAGAAATAGCAGCTGGGGGCAGAGTTGGTGTAAGTAATCATTCTAGTCTTAAAGTTAACATTGCTTATACTGCAAACACTGGGCATCAGGAGTTGACACTGTTGTTTGCCAATGTAATCATGGAGTTTGCAGCAGGCAGCATTGAGGAATTAAAGGTATTTGTGTCTCCCCCTTTTCCACCTTTCTTTTTCCACAAATCCAGGGACTGACCCTCCATCCCTCCACCCTTCCAGAAGCAATTCTCCTTCATGTGTTCCTCATGTTTGCAGTTTCCACACTTATCACATTGGTTGGTCTGTGTGGATAGGGCCTGTACCAATTTTGTTGTAGCAACAGCAGATGGTCCATGAGTGACAATTGTGTATATGGTAAGGCATATGATGACATCTGTAGAAGCCCTGGCTTCCATGAGTGTGGCAGTGATGGATGCCAAGGTTGTTGGCATGGATTTTATGAGAAGCATCCTGAATTTTGCATTGTTGATGTTCACCCCTTGGTTGTTTGTTCTTGACCATGCAGTGTGCATCAGGGTGAAATGGGCTTTATTGTTGCCCCCATCCATATACTTTATAGTGGTCAATTCTTCCTTGGCATTAATCAATCAGAGGTCTGATCTGGCATTGTGAATCACAGTTAGGGATGTTCAGGCATTTGCTGCCAATCTGTCAAGTTGCACTCCCATGCTAATAGGGTTTCCAATGTTCAAGGTCACCCACCATACTGCAGGTGTAAGTGCCATGCTGCATCCACTTGGTGCTGGACAGATTTGGGTCTTCCATGTTGTAGTTGTCTTAGTCTGTTTAGTTACAATCTTAGCAGGTTCTGCTTTCAAACCTCTGAGTGGTGGACATTTTATCTTGCTGGTCAGGTACCCATATACTCCACATCTGCAGGCAGCCTCAACAATGATCGTTTTAAATGGCAGCCAGTTTGAGCCATCAAATTTTTTGTCTGCTTGTAGCACAAACAGGTTTGAGTTGCTGCACATGGTCCTTAATTCAGTTCTGGGGAGCTGGTGGTTGGTTTTGGTAGTCAGGTAAATTTGCAGTGAGTCTCACACACTGAGTGGCCAGGGCCCATAACCTATTGTAGACAGAAGATTACTCAGTCTGTGTATGATGGACTAATATTGTTATGTACCTACTGTAGACAGAAGATTGCTGGGATGCATAAGTAGGATATTTTATAGTATAATGAAGTCAAATCATTTCAATCTGTGTATGATAGACTGAGATGTGCCTGAACTCCAATCTGCATCCATGTATGCCACTGTATTTCCTAATCTGTCCACTCATAGCACATGTCCCAAACATGTCACTTGCGACTTGCCTCCAACACTGATTGATGAGCATGTGGTGGCAGGCTAAATTCAACTGTTGTCCTCACAATATGCAAGTCCCTTGTTTGTCATCCAACAGCTGGACCCTTCTGTACCAACCAAAATGGGTGAATAGTTATTGTAGATGTATACAGTTGAGTTCTCAGTCACACCAAACAATGTAATTTGACTAATATTATCTGTAGACATATCCAGTTGAGTTCACAGGGCATATTTAGTAATGTGTAAGTACACAAGGATAGGTAATGTTACTCACCCTTGTTACACCAGACAATGTAGTTCAACTGAGGGTGGTTTTTGTGTACCTAAGATAGATAGATAAATATAATCAAAGTCTCCTTGCAAGTTGCTAGTCTGGGCCAAGAAAGTAGGGAAATAGCTGTTAGCTGGGTTATGTGCAAAGCTGGCTAAATCAGTGTTATATAAGGCAGGTGTACCTTATATGGACTGCTGCCCTTTCCAGTTTTGGTAGTTTCACATAGCAGGAGAGTGCATGATTGAGACTTACTGTTTGTCTCACTTGCACAATCACTTACTATTATTCAATTTCAATTGATTTCACTGTCACCATCCTCTGTTTTATTATTATCTAGTTATGTCCACTCCATGTGCTGCTCATAACAGAGGGGTCCAAGCTTTTGTGGACTACTCTCTCACCACACCATCTAATGAAGCTGATTTCCAAATTATTCCTTCCATTGGAATTGAGCACTCTATACTTTCCACCAACTCTAGTGGAGATAATTTCCTCCCAAATGCAGGTGTTCCTGGTCCTATTCTAAATGACTCCAACCTTGAGGGAAGGATCAGTTTACTTGATGGCATCACTTAATTCAAACTTCCCCTTGCTGTCTGCATCTGTGAAAATGTTGGTATTGAAGATGACTTCAATAATAACAGTATCAACAGTATCAAGACTGTTGCTGTTAAGAACATGCCTGTGCATTGCCTGGTTGACATGGATGTTGGGCCTCCTCTGAAAACATTGTACTACCATGAAGTACGAGACCTAATTGACTGCAAGGCTCTCTGCACTTTGTTTTCTGAAAAAAGGAGGACAAGCACCAGGTCCCCAGGAATAGGGATTGCAACCTTGATGAATCCATCTGGACTAGGTTGCTAGGTAGCATGGAGATGAATAATCCTGTAGAATGTTTGCTTAGTGAAGCTAGTGAAGTATCTATTCCCACTATCTATCTCCTCAATATCCAAAATTATTATCCTCCTCTTCTTGATTTCTTCACTAGTCTTCACATAGATCAGGCTAACAATTCTCCACAAATGATTCAAACAAAGGGTGTGCAACCCTTTGGAGCTAACAAAAAATCTCCAGATAAAGTTCAACTCCTGGATCTCACCAAGATGATTCCTATCTAGGGCAATGATGATACTCATCTCTGCCTTAGCCCTTTGTGTTTCCTGGAAGCTTCTAATAATTTGCTTGAGGCATTGAAACTTTAAGCTAAAACTCCCAATGTGATGGACCAACACAACTCAAATGTCATCCCATCTATGAATCACACAATTGAATACAGAAAATATCTCAATTTCTTGAAACAAGTTGTGGATTTTGAAAATTCATATGCTTTATGGTATAAATTCAAGTGGGAGACTTGTCTGGATATTCTCATGGTGAATGTACTTTTCAACTGGCAAAGACATGCTTCTAGGGTTGATTCATATTGCAGTCCCATTGAGTGCTGGCAGAGGACAGGAAGAGATTTTTTGCCGTTCCTGATACTAGATTGACCAGAAATCCTTACCACTCTGTCATATCCTCTCAATGGAATGTTTCTTTGAACCAATTGTTTTTTTGGATAAGGTCCCAGCCTGTCTGCTCTGTGGAAAGGCCCACCATTTCATGGAATATCCCACCAACATTACCTCCTTTGATGACAGAAAGCCACTATTCACAAGACTTTTGATCAACGAACTTGCCATTGCCAAATATCCAAAAGATTCCCAACCCAAAAAGGTGTGCAGAGTATTCAATCTCAATTGATCCTGTAACAATTGACATAGGACCCCAATGCACTCCATATCTGCTCACTCTGCAGAGGTGACCACCCAGCCTTCACCAGATCTCATTCATTTTTGCACGTTGTTGATGGACACTTCCTTGCCTGAGCCTTGCTGGCGGCAACCAGTAAAGATTCTTGATTACCACAATCTTTCATCTACAATTCATCCTTGTCAACCTCTGCTCCCTTTACCTCCTCAAGATCTTGAAATCTTCCACCGTGTCGTTCATCCCTTTAATGTTTCTGCTTTTCACTTGTTATTGCTCAAACATGATCTCATATTATCTTATCCTTACCTGATATGAAATTTAAATTGTGGGTTTCCCTTAGGCACACTCCCCATCCTCAACAAATTGGTCCTCATAAAAAATCACACTTTGGTCAAAAATTTTCCTTCCATTGTTCAATAATACATTGACGCCAAAATCAATCTTCACCGTATGTCTGGTCCCTTCTCTCACTCACATGTCGAGCAAATTCTCAGAGGCCCCATTTATTCCTCTCCTCTTATTGTGTCTGAGCAGCCGCAGAGTCCAAATTCACCTCTGAACTGGCGTAAATTAGATTGGATTGTACCTGCCGCTATTGCCAGGACATGGAAAGATTCTAGACAGCAATTTTCCGTACGTCAAGCTGCGCCGGTTTGGTCCATGTCGATCACCCACCGCAGCTGCTTCCTGCGTACGGAGACCCGTAAGGTTCCATTTTAGCTTGCCTTATTGTTAGCTGGCTTACGCGCGAAGCCAGCTAAACCAGCGTTAGATAAGGCAGGCGTTCCTTATATGGACTGCCGCCCTTTCCGCTTTTGGTAGTTTCACATAGCGGCAGAACGCGTGATTGAGACTTACCGTTCGTCTCACTCGTGCACTCACCTTACTATTATTCAATTTCAATTGCCCACCCACCCTCCCTGCCCAAAAAAATAAAAATAAAAAAAAAAATAAAAAAAATTTATACATCACGCTGAGTCACTACGATGTGGTTTGCGACAGTTTTTGGCTCACCCACCCGGGGTTTCTGTCGATCACCCACCGCAGTATCTCTCCCATTGCACGTTCCATTTTAGCTTGCCTTATCGAGAGGTAACCTAAAAAGGAAAGTGATAAGATAGTATGATGGAAGACGTACGTTCGTGTAAGTCTCTGCTCAACAATTATCAAAGACTTAATGCGGCCATGGCCCCTGATAAATATCTGTTACTGTGGATCCTCAGCAGCATAACATGACTGTATTCGAATGTGACGGGAACTGGGTCAGAATTTTAAAATCGAGCAAGCGACGAGGAATATCTTTATTTGAGACGGCCACTAAGTACTGAATAGTATTAGTCCTCGATGCATCGATGTCCACGTACGTGACGTCTTCAATCCACAGTATCCATGTCAACGTCACCCTCAGTGTCCATGTCCGTGAGATCTTCATCTTCCACGTCTTTGACATCATCACCATATTCATTCACATCCACACCATCTGGCCCCTCGGACTCGTCGACTACTATGGATTCCTTACTGAAATCAAGTCCTTGAGCGTTCGGATAACCGACGCCTTCTTCATGCTTGATAGTTTGAGCGCCCAGTCGACTCCCATTCTCCATCTCTGCCCAGTCATACGATGAGCCAGCTCTCCAGTAGGGCTTCATCCGCTTGATCGCATCGAGGTATTTGCCCTGTCGTGGATGTTCTGCCAACAAATCCTTGTGCCCCAGAAGACCGGAGTATGAGACATCACCGACGACATTGTACACCCGGTTTGAACATCCTGTTATGAATATCTCGTAGCGCGGGTGAGTCACCTTTCTACTTCGTGATTCCCTTTCGAGTGTTCGAGAACTAACACGGACTGTAGCGGGCGTCTCGACCTGTTTGGACGCTACAAGGGGAGTGGATTTGAGTTCGGGAATCATGGGCATGGACTCTGCTATAGGCTGTGCAAGTTGACTGGACGACCGGGTTACAAGCGGTATGGCTGTCCGTTTAGGAGTCGTGGGTATCAATTCTCCAATGGGCTGTGCCTTGCGTTGAGACGCCGTGGACCGTGACTTTTTGGGCGGCTTTGACCTTTTGGGCGGCTTTGACTCCTTGGGTTGTGTTGACTCCTTGGGTTGCTTTGACTCCTTGGGTGCGCTGGGACTTGGTTGTGGTGCCTTCTTCTGCTCAGGTCGGAGTACCCCTAATTCCATCGCGATGGTAATGTATGGGCGTGTGGAGTGCTCTTTGTTGATGGACGTTGTGAAAAATTCGAAGATTTCTGGAGCGTCAATGAGAATGAACTGTTTGTCGACCCTGTTTTTCACTTGAATGAAG
>JAGGAQ010000160.1:0-36334 GCA_017657225.1 Termitomyces sp. T69sscA | reverse complement strand
TCATTGCCTTTCAGATTGTACATAATTCTTGCCCTGCGCGTTATTGAGACCGCGCCTGAGAAGATCGGCGACCCCAAAGCCTTTGAAACTTCCGATTCTGCACCTCAGAAAGTGGTCGCGATGCCTGATCAGAATATTGTGGCGCCTCCAGCTGCATCGTCCTCGTCGGTCGAACCACTCGTGCAGCAGCAATCAAACAATCTTTCGGTTGCTTCTCAGAGTGGGCGTGGCTCTATTCTTCCCATCAAAAGCTTGAGCCCGTATCAGAACAATTGGACGATAAAGGCGCGCGTCACGCAGAAGTCTGAGATAAGGAAATGGTCAAATGCAAAGGGAGAGGGAAAGTTGTTCAGTGTAACTCTGATGGACGGTACCGGGGAAATCCGCGCCACTGGCTTCAACCTTGCTGTTGACGAGCTTTACCCCACGTTGGAGGAAGGAAAGGTCTACTTCATATCCAAAGCCCGCGTCAACCGTGCAAAAAAGGAATTTTCCAATCTTCCCAATGATTACGAACTAAAATTGGAACGTCATACAGAAGTTGAGGAGGTAGAGTGCTTTTTTGGTGTTGCTGCTTTGCATGGCTAATTGGTCAACATTCAGTGCCTCGACACAACCAATCTTCCCGTCATTAAAAACAACTTTATCCCTCTAAGTGGTCTCAAGGACTTGCCCAAGGAATCGACCTGTGGTATGTTCTGATTTGTTCCATAATGCCTGGCAGTATAACATCGTTGGATATAGATGTCATTGCAATTGTCAAGGAAGTGTCTCCTTTGAGCAATATCTTTTCTAAACAACAAAATAGAACTGTACGTCATAATATAAGTTCCTCGCATACCCAAGTTCTTGACAATCCATATTTAGCTCATCAAGCGTGAACTTACACTGGTCGATCAGTCTCATTACTCAGTGCGTTTGACACTCTGGGGAAAACAAGCAGAGCAGTTCAATGTCGGAGAGGAGTCCCCCGTGATTGCTTTCAAAGGCGTCAAGGTCGGAGACTTCGGCGGTGAATATTTTCATCTATCCGCCATATTTTGGTGTGATAAAACATAACCAAGGGCGTTCGCTCTCCATGATCGGTACAAGCACCATGGCTATCAATCCTGATCTCGAAGAGTGCGTACAACTTCGCGGCTGGTATGATTCGACGGGGGCTGGACAATCGTTTCAAGTACAGTCGAATGCGGGAGGTGGTGGTGTTGCCCGCGGTTTCAAGCGGGAGGAGATACGGAGTTTGGCCGAGGTGAAGGAATCCCAACTGGGTCAACAGGACAAAGTCGAATACTTCTCTACGAAGGCGACTATTATGCACATCAAGTCCGACAATATCTATTACCCTGCTTGTCCGACGACAGGATGCAACAAGAAGGTCACTCCCGTCGATGGGAACTGGCGATGTGAAAAATGCAATAAGAGTTTTGAGGTGCCAGAAAATCGGTAATTCCTCCCGTCTTTGGATCTCTGGCCCATCACAACTTGGGTAGATATATAATATCTCTGTCTGTTGCGGATCATTCTGCGCAAGCCTTGCTACAAGGTTTCAACGACGTCGGCCTCACCATCTTCGGCATGCCTGCTGATGACCTGGCTCGAATCAAAGTATGCTCCAATCCAAACTATCTTTACTTCCTGTTGTAGACTTGGGTCAGGAAAATGACGAAGCCAAGTTCAATGGGATTTTGCATCTCGCGAAGTTCAAGACGTTCAACTTTTTCTGTCGGGCTAGTCAAGAGGAGTACAATGTACGCAGCGTTTTCGGTGTCCTGTTGGCGTTTTGACGACCGTTGTAGGGAACAACCCGGACTCGATACAGTATCTCTTCCATTCACCCTTTGGATCACAAAGCAGAGGCAATGTCACTCCGTGATCTGCTGCTCTCTGAATTGGGACGTTCTTAGGTTCTCAGCTTCTTGATTGTCCTGTATGCTTTGCTTCCATCTGTGCTTCTAGTCTTCTTGCTATGTACATGTCATCGTGGAATATAAAAGTATTTATCTGTCGCAGAGGCGAAGGAAGATATCTGATTAGATCAGGTCGAGACCAGGAGCGGCTCATCCTGCGCGCTCTGCACGGAACCGTGCAAGCGACGTCCGGGATTGCGCAGAGGACGGGAGGGAGGTTGGAGCGACGAGGGAGGTTGGGTCGTCCGCGTCAAGTGTGATGGGCCTGTTGAAGGCTGTCTTTAATAAGATATCGATTTGGGTATGTAACGATAATTGACGCGACGCGTGAGCAGTAGATATGACATTCGCCTAACTGGCGAACTAACCAAAAATTCATGAACACTACTATCGCTACATGATACATCTATATATATGACAACCTCGGATATCCCAGCATGAACATCGGTAAGCTGCTAATCGCATTCGCGCTCGTCCTCTCCAAAGCGGACATGATCAAGATCGATCTCTAACGCCGCGTCTATAAGCACAACACTCGGTGTCTCCTCTCCCTCCCCCTGCTGCTCCACCCCTTCCTATCCCTCAAACACGAAACCCATCTCCGCCCTCTCCTCACTCATAACCCGCGCATACTCCAAAAACAGCCTGAACATATACGCGGTCATATCCTCCTTCCTCCAAAACGCGCGGCTCCACGCCCGCCCCCGCCCCGCGATAGCGCGCGCGAGCTCGTCGTGCGCGCCGACACCGTTTGGGTCGCCCCGGAAGAACGTCAGCGCGTCGGCGAGGTCTGAGAGGTCCGCTTGGATCGGGACGTAGTGCACCCAGGGCGCGATGCGGTCGGTGTACCTGTGATGCGAGTGAGCGGAAGAACGTGGCTGAAAAGGGAGCAGGAAGGGAGCAAACGAAGAGAGAGACGCACCATTCGGGAAATACAGTAGCCTTGAACACGACCGAGTTGGACGTGACGAGTCGTTTAAACCGGCTGGACCAGCCGTTCCCGTCGATCTACGCGGCGTATTAGCACGCACTTGCAAAGAGATAAAACCCAGCGCACATCTAGCAAATACTTGTACTCCCCTGCCTCTTGCACACTCTGCGCCTTCTTCCACTCGAACATCCCCGCGAGCTCATCACACGTCTTGCCCTCACAGCTCCCGGGCTTGTTCGCAAACGCCACATCAAGCATCGCAGGCGCCCACCGTGCCCACCTCACCTCGTCGCCCTCGCCCACGCGCTCGTGCTCCCCGCGCGCAACCAACACGCGCCTCGCGTCATGGCCACTCACGCCCTTGGTCACGCTCGCACCCCCGCCAATGCCCGCCCACAGCACCGCCCTCACCCTCTGCGCCTCCCTCCACCGCGTGCCTGGCGCATGCAGCATCCCCGTATTGCTCCCCCTCCACCCGACCCTCTCCTCCCTCTTCGCCTCCCACTCTTTCACCGCCCCCTGCGGCAGATCCTCGACCCACCCGAGCAACATCGCAGGCAGAATATCGTGATGCATCTTCGTCGAGCTGTACGCGAACTGCGGGTACATGACGCGGTGCGGGACGGGCCCGCGGCGGTGCGAGAGGAACTGGCCCTGCAGCTGCAGGAGCGACGGGTGCAGGCACGGGTCCATCGCGGGCTTGTGTGTGTGGATGAAGGTCTTGTGTGCGCGCAGCGGCAGCGCGAGGGGGGTGTCGTAGTTTGGCGGGTACCGGGCAGCGGGGGAGGTGGGCGCGCACGCGGCGGTCCACCCGTGCTGCTTGGCGGGCGGGGGGTTGTCGATGTCGAGGTCTGCGGGAAAGGTCAGGAGAGCGCAAGGGCAGGGAAGAGACGGCACGCACATGTCCCGGCGGCGGCGTGTTTCAGCGCTTGGTCCTTGAGCTCCCAGTCCGTGTGGAGGTTCGGGTTGTCATGCGGTGAAAACACGGCGCGGAACGGGGGGATCGCGTGCTCGACGTCCTTGAGGAGCTCCATGACCTCGTACGCGCCGCCCTTGAGGTCGTGCCCGGACTTGGAGGTGATCACGTAGTCGAGGATCGCGATGCGGTCCTCGGCGGCGGTCTTGCCTATGGTGTACGAGTCGGCGTGTTTCCCCCACTCGCGCTCGAGGCGCTGGAGGTCGCGCGGGTGCATACCCCAGAACGGCTCGAGGTCCGCGTGGATCTGGTCGTACTCGTCCGGGAGTTGCACGTTGTGCTTCTGGACGTACGCCCACCTGCGGCGGGGCACTCAGCACGACGAACAGGTTTTCAGACCGGAGCAACGCACCAGACGTCAAAGCCTTTGGGCGGGAGACGCTTGTACCGGCGCTGGTACTCTGCGACAGCCTCTGCGAGAGTCTTGCTTGCGCGCTGGAGCTTGGCCTCCCACGCGGCCTCTGCATTGCGGATGAGCTCGTAGATGGGGTGCGGGCCGTTGGGGTTGACCTCGAGCAGGCCGTCGGAGCGGTACGTGTGCTTTTCGAGAGGCGGGGGCGGGGCGCGCACCTTGGGTATCCACCTCGACACTGCGGGGACGTCGCGGGTCACGGGTATGTGCGTCGGGGGCGCGGTGTTTCTGAGAGAGTAGATGAAAACGGCACTGGCGACGAAGGAGACGGCGAGGAGGAGGGCGCGGCGCACGATTGCGCGGCGGGGGCGGAAGGCGGAAATCATGTCGAGGGAGAAGGCGGCGGCGAGGATATAGGCCGTTGACATTCATGGCGGTGTTTAAAGCTCTGACGCACTCAGGGCTGCCAGGAATGAAGGCTACATCGAAGCGAACGAGCGTGGGACACACGACGCCACACTGCAAGTCTAATTCAAGAATCGTATATACTATCCATCTTGTACATCGTCTCCGCATCGACCTTGACGTCCTTTCCGTATATACAGTCCATGGCGTACATCTTTGTTATCGGGGCTTCCCCAACCGGGGCCACAGCCGCCGCTGGAGACGCGCCGAGTGCAGCTTTGCTCGCAATGCTCGCTGCCCTGCCATCCGGGATCAGGATAAACTCCTTCACACCATCCACCTCGCCGTCGTAGATGTAGTAGCCCTTGCGTTCAAACTGGATGATGTCGCCCTTCTTCAGGTCTTTGACATTCGCATCTGCGACTGCTTCTTCCCTGAACTCGGTAACAGGAGTGATAAAGTCCGCGACGTTATCGCCATCCTCGAGTTTCTTCTTGGTGATTAGATAGTCGTAGTCGAGAAGGGTAACGGGCGCGAGAGGGTTAGCGCTCGTGGATTGAGAGAGCCAGGTAATCTTCTTCTTTGTCTTGCGGAAGTCGCCTTCCAGGTTGAGTTCCATTTCGATGGCAGTCACTACGCCCGAGGCATCGACGGTCTTGGATCTAACAATAGCATTGCCCCAGTCCATCAAAGTGACCTGCATGAACGGTCAGTCCAAGTGGGCAAGAGAGATAGAACACGCCATACCTCCTCCTGGTCTTCGAAAGATTGCGCATCCTCCTGTTCGACGATGATAGAAGACGAGTAGACAGTTTTCTTGTCCCCGATTTCAGCATTCTTCTTGTGCTTTGGAACTGCCTTGACTTCAGGACTTGCAGGGCCCCCCTTGATGGTAACAGGAACACTACAAAAACGAGTCAGACTCAGAAAATCAAATCTGGACCTCTAGCATACCTGTTTTTCGTGAGGATGGACCAATGCCGAGGTGCAATGGGATCAATGATCTTCTTGTTCTGCGTCCAAATGGAATCCCACTCCAGTGATACTACAGACTGAGAAGGGCCTTGCGCCAGCATGAACTGTGTAAGTGCCTCGACTGTCATGCCACGACGGCGGATACCTGTGTTGCGTCAAAATCCTGGACCGAATGACAAGTGCTAAAAACTGCAACGTACCGCGCACAGTGGGGAAACGAGGGTCATCCCATCCACGCACGAGTCCCTTGTTGACAAAGTCGTGGAGCTTACGTTTGGAGAGAAGGGTGTAGATAAAGTTGAGACGACTTGGTCATATGCTGAGTTGTCTGCTGGCACTGGAGATAGGCTCATAAATACCTGAAATCCCAGATGTTGACTTTGCGCAGCCCAAGTGCCTTGATCATCCATTGATATTGAGGATTTCTGTCTCTGTACTCGTTGGTCCTCAAAGCATGCGTCACACCCTCGATCGAATCGACGACAGGGCATGCGAAATCGTAGGTAGGGTACACTTTCCACTTATCCCTGTAATATATGTCTAGCATTGATGTCAGCCAAGACGGGATGTGAACTTACCCAGTGCGGTGGTGTGGCAACAAGTTGCATCGATAAATGACCGGGTCGCGCATGGCTTTGTTGGGGTCATCGACACTCATCTTGGCACGCAGACACCAGCGAATGCCCTCTTCCGTGCCTGCCTTCATCTCTTTGAAATGCCTGAGATTCTCTTCCACTGAATCGTCTCTGTGCTTCGAGGCGATGCCTTTCATTCGTTCATCGCGCATCTGAAGAAAAATCATTGATGCATGACGAGCATATTGCTGACAAGGATGATCTGACCTGCTCTTGCAAGGTGTCATCAGTGTAAGCATTTCCGGACTCTATGAGCTTGACGGCGAGATCATATAGAGTTTGGAAATGGTCAGAGGTATGCGTGACAACGTCTCCATGTATATCAAGCAGCTTCAGATCTTCAAGAATGGTATCTTCGAACTCGGTCTACAGTTTATCAGTCCACAAGTGGCCAGAAGTCGAGATAATCAATAATTCACCTTCTCCTTACTTGGGTTGGTATCGTCGAACCGAACAATGAGCTTTCCATGGTACATTTTCGCAAAGTACTGATTGAGAATCGCCGCCTTGGTGTGTCCGATGTGAAGGTAGCCACTAGGCTCGGGGGGGAAACGCGTAACGACTTGACCGTCGACTGCATCTTGCAAACCAAGAGCGAAACCCGCAGCCGTTTTGTTCGATCGTGCCTTTGACGCCTTTGCTGCCGCAACTTCGGCCAGAGCGCTTTGAGTCTCCTTCAGAGTATCGATGTAGGTGAACCAGCGCAGAAGATGCGGGTGTTGGTTGTTTTTTAAAAGGCCGAGAACCTTGATGCTACCTTTTTAAAAAAAGTCAGTTTCCACTGACGGCGGGAACGCAACGAGATCGACCTTTCAAGGTTCCCCAGATTATCCAATCTGCCGAGGTGATAGAGTGCCCCACGAGGAATGTGCGGTATGCTAGAAGGTTGTCTAGTGAATCTAACGCTGCGACAAGCTCAGCGTGTGCAGTGATAGCCCGCAAGCTTGTAGCGAGGGTGAAAAAAGAGGGAGTCTGAGCGCATCTGTTCAGAAATCGGCAAGATCTCAGAGTACACAATCCATACTTTTGCGCTGTCGCCTGCTAGGCCTCCTTCCTTGGCTAATGCCTGGACGATCTCGCCCTCTTCGGTGATTATCGATTCATTCAATGTCAAGGCAATCCCTTGAGCAGCCTCATCAAAAACTAGGTTGACATTGCCGATGTAGGCAGAGATGCCGAGAGCAGCGAAGGGGAAAGGATTGGCCTTGATTGGGATGGTGAACGTCGCTGCCATGGGTCTAGTCTGAGACGACTCGAAATTTCTCTTCAAGATTAGATCTTGATGTAAACTTGTGAGCAGTTGATAATGAGTCACTCTGATCACGAAATTCAGTAGCGGCTTTCCATATAAATTTTTGGAAAAATATGGCGATCACGTCTTTCTCCTTCCCCAAATACCCAAATCATGCCCATGCTGTGAGTATTCTACTTTCTCTCAGCTACTTGTGCGCTTATACCGGATCTAGAACGGACCCTTCTCAGAAGTACAAACCATACACACCTCTGGTTTTGAAAGATCGCCAATGGCCGTCGAAAACCTTTACGAAGGCACCAATCTGGCTGTCGACGGATCTTCGTGATGGAAACCAGGCCCTCGCTAACCCGATGACTATCGAGCAGAAGACTCTGTTCTTCAGGGAGCTGGTCAAGTGTGGTGTCAAACAGATTGAAGCTGCATACCCGGCTGCGAGCGACACGGATTTCAATTTTGTTCGAGGGCTGATTGAGAACAACGAGGTCCCGGATGATGTCTGGATACAGGTCCGTGTACAGTGAATCCTACTACTACTCTTTACTGAAGTTACCTCGGCTAGGTCCTGACTCCTGCCCGTGAAGATCTCATCAAGCGCACCATCGATTCTGTTGCCGGCGCAAAGCACGCGATTCTCCACATGTACAATGCGACATCACCGCTGTTCCGCGACGTCGTGTTCCGCAACTCCAAAGAGCAGACGATCGAGCTCGCAGTCAAGCACACCAAGATTGTCAGAAAACTGACCGAGGAATGTACTGCTAAATATGGCACAAAGTTTATTTATGAGTACAGCCCAGAAACGTTTACCCAAAGTGAACCCGAATTTGCGCTGGAAGTCTGTGAGGCTGTCAAGGCTGCATGGGAAAAGGCCGGACTCGGCGAAGAGCGGATTATCTTCAACTTGCCTGCTACTGTTGAAATCGGGCCACCCAATCATTACGCTGACCAGGCATGACGTTTTCATTCTTAACAGAGTTTTAAACTCATCTTTTCTAGATTGAGAATTTCTGTAACAAGATATCCGAACGGGAGAAGATCATTGTGAGCTTGCACCCACACAACGATAGAGGTCAGTTGATTTGGTCTTTCTCATTCAATCCATGCTTATCATTCACTGAAGGGACCGGGACTGCGGCAGCGGAGCTCGGTGTTTTGGCCGGTGGCGATCGGATTGAGGGCTGTTTCTTCGGTAACGGTGAACGGACAGGCAATGTCGATTTGGTCACCCTGGCCCTCAACCTATATACCCAAGGAATATCTCCCGGCCTGGATTTCAGTGATATCCAATCAACCATCGACACAGTCACTCAGTGCAACGATCTTCCAGTTCACCCTAGACATCCGTATGCGGGAGAGTTGGTCTTCACTGCATTCTCTGGCTCGCATCAGGATGCTATCAAGAAAGGGTTCGAAGCACAGAAGATCCTCCATGCTGCTGCGGCCGCCAAGGGCGAGCCGTCGTACTGGAACATGCCTTATCTGCCTGTTGATCCTGCCGATCTTGGACAGAATTACGAGGCCGTCATCCGCGTCAACTCACAGTCTGGCAAAGGCGGCATCGCGTATCTTATCAAACAACATCTGCAGCTCGACCTCCCGCGCAAGCTCCAGATTGCGTTCTATCAAGTCATCCAGGAGATTTCGGACCGCGAGGCACGAGAAGTGACAGTCGACGACATCACCACGGCTTTCAGGCAAACATATCACTTTGGAGGCGCCAAATATAAGGGCAGGCTTGCTCTACGGAACTTCAAGATCTCGACTCAGAGCCCAAGACAAGCGAATGAAGGATCGGGTGACGAGTCGTCTGATGAAACTCGACATTTCGATGGTACGATCTCCGTCGATGGTAACTACCGTGTTGTTCGTGGAGATGGAAATGGACCCCTGTCCGCCCTGCTAGACGCCCTCCGTACTCATCTTGATATCGACTTTGTCATCCGCGAATACTCCGAACACGCCATCAACGAGGGCACCGACTCCAAAGCCGCCTCGTACGTGGAACTCGTACCCGCAAACGATCGTAAATCATCACAATCATGGTGGGGTGTCGGCGTCGATTCCGATATCGCGGGTTCGGGTCTTCGCGCCGTTCTCAGTGCAGTAAACAGGGCGATCGGTAACCGTGTTCTTCCCGAGTTGAAGCTTAGTGTCGGCTTCAACGCACGTTCCGGACAGGCGGACGTTTCAACTGCCATCGCCAGTTCCCTGGGCCTGTTACTGCCTAGACGCTTCCAATCATCCTTCTTTGAGATCGTACAGAGGCATGCGCGAGACCACGGCGGTGAAATCTCGTACGAAGCAGTCACAGAACTCTTCAAGAAGTCTTACGGCTTCCAGATCGATACCACTTTGAGCAAGATCGTCTTGGCGTCTCACAAGCTCGAACAGTTGAGCGAGGGCCGTCGACAGATCACTGGAGGATTTGTCGTTTCCGGCGAGCTCAAGAACGTCACGGGTGTGGGCAATGGACCGCTGTCATCCGTCCTTGCTGCCTTGCACACCCTGATCGACGGTTCCCTGTCCATCCGCGAGTACTCAGAGCACTCCATTGGCGAAGGTACAGACGTCGTGGCAGCTTCCTATGTCGAGTTGGTGTATGAAGTTGCGGGTGCCAAAAAGCGTAGCTCCTGGGGAGTCGCGACAGACGTGGACATCACTACCTCTGGTATCAATGCTGTCCTGAGCGCAGTGAACAGCCTGGATGTTGTCCTTAAGAATTGATGGAATGTATTTCTAGATCTCATGCAGCCAACTAGCGCTGTACTTTGGTGTATGTACTTGGTATTCTAAATCCTTTTTATGACATGTCCGATCGTGAGCTGCGTGCCACGTGATACAACACGTTTAGACTTTGCTCAGTCGTACTGACGCGGCTCGGCAGTCGCACGAGTTATGCCAGACAAGACAGGGTGGTCTGCTCGAAATATGTCGGGGTCTCGGTCGTATATGTCCCAGTCTATGCTCGGCTCAGGGCCTTCGAGCTCACGGTTCCTCAATATGCTCAATCCGATGAGCAGCAGGAATCACCAAGGCTACTCCCAAGCCAATCAGTCACTTTTGGAGGAAGAGGAGGAAAATAGAAGTAGTGGTGAACGATCGGGGTCAGAGGACGAACTAGAAGCTGGACTTGGTCGACGCTCCGTCATCCATCATCAAAGCACCATGAGCCACGCGCCCCCGAAATCAGGGGGCAGGAGACAGGTGTCTTGGGACGCAGGTGCTTCGGAAATGAATGTTCTGCGCCCCAATATCCACAAGGAAGATAAGCTCTACGATGACTCGTCAGACGATGAGGTGCCGCCTCAAAGTTTCATGATCGAAGCCACTTCTGGGAGACCGTCGAGTTCGAAAGGGAAGCACAGAGCTGAAGGCCCATCGTTAGGCGGGCGGGGACGCACGCTGCAGTCTACACCTGGGAGGAAGCTGCCGCCCGCCAAACCGCCGAACGCGTTGGCTGGGCCTAGTCTTTCGACGCCACTTCGGCCCTCAGAGGTGGACCTTGAGGAGCCAGATAATCTCCAGACTCCGCGGCTGGGTTTCGCCGATACCCTACCGCAGTACAACAACCGACAGGCCAAGCCACTGCGTGGACTGGACGACTATGAGAAGGCGCTGTGGAATTGGGTCAACGTGTATAACCTAGACGCTTTCCTACAAGAGGTTTACTATTATTATGAAGGGAAAGGATTGTACAGCATAGCTCTGTCGAGGGGACTCAATCTCTTGTAAGCGATGCCGTACTTCTCCATTGTGTTTTGTGACGGTCTTCTTGCAGGACGGTAGGCTTTGTGATAGGGTTCTCAACGTTCCTTCTCGGTTGCATCGACTACTCCAAAATCCGACATGGCAAGCCTACCCAGCTCTCACACGTAGTGATCGACCGTTGCGTGTCGAGGTGAGTCGATCGCCAACGCACAACCTCCATGCCACCTGAGTAGTATGGCAGATTCTCTGGGTTCACGCTTCTATTCTTCATCTTGTTCATTGCATTCTACATCTGGCAAATCGTAGTCTTTGTGCTCGGAACTATACGTTTGGTGGACATGTACAAATTCTATACGCATCTCCTCAAGATTCCGGACGTGCGTTCCTCTTGATGGCAAGTCACGACACGAGACTGACTCCCTACAGGCTGATATCCAAACAATATCATGGCCGGAGATCGTCCGTCGCATAGGGGCTATCAGAGAGGAGAATCCAATCACTGCGATATCCTCAAAAAACTCACGAAAGACTAACGACACTACGACCGCCAAGCTCGACGCACACGACATTGCAAACAGGATACTGCGGAAGGAGAATTACCTGATCGCCCTTTTCAACAAGGAGCTTCTTGATCTGCGCGTGCCCTTGCCTTCGCATTTGAAGCGCTTTGTAGCGGAGGAGAAAGGCAAAGGGAAAAGGCTGACTCAGGCATTGGAATGGAATCTCAGATTTTGTCTCATGGAATATCTATTTGATGACTACGGGAGAGTGAGGAAAGTTTTCTTAAAGTCAAAGTACCGGGGCACTTTGATCGAAGGGTATGAATTTTCTTTCGACTTGAGCGATACCTAATTTTGTACAGGCTGAAGCGACGTTTCATTTTTATGGGAATTCTCAATGCGATATTTGCGCCTTTTATCGTTCTTTATCTGCTCATGTATTCCTTCTTTCGGTATTTTGAAGTAAGTGTGTCGTGGAAATTGTTTCATGCATGCATTCATCTTTTGTTAGGAGTATCACAAGGACCCATCGTCGATTGGTGGCCGACGCTACACGAACTTTGCGCACTGGAAATTCCGAGAGTTCAACGAATTACCGCATTTATTCAGGCGAAGACTGGACGAGAGTCACCCCGTCGCCAACATCTACATCGGACAATTCCCCAACGAAAAAGTCACTCTCATCATGCGGTAAGCTCTTCCGCGTTCATTACAACGGTATCTACACTAGCATGACCAGATTCGTCGCGTTCATCGCTGGCTCTTTCACCGCCGTGCTTCTCCTCGGAACAGTCATCGCACCGGACATTTTCTTCGAGTTCGAAATCACACCCCACCGAACAGCCGTCTTTTACCTGGGCGTGTTCACTGCAGGACTCGCAGTCGCCAGGGGGATGATCCCCGAAGACAACCGGGTGTTCGACCCCGAGCTGCTGATGATGGAAGTGATCACGTACACGCACTACATGCCCGACGAATGGAAGGACCAGCTGCACAGCAAAAAAGTCCACCAAAAGTTCGGCGAGCTGTTCGCGATGAAGATCCTCATCTTTGCGCAGGAGCTGCTGTCTGTGGTGCTGACGCCGTTCGTGCTGTGGTTCTCGCTCCCTGCGTGTGCGCCCGCTATTATCGATTTTTTCCGCGAGTTCTCGGTCCATGTGGACGGACGCGGGTACGTGTGCAGCTTTGCAGAGTTTAATTTTGAGCGGCATGGGAATGTCAAAGTGAGTCCATCCTAATCGTCTTGTTGAAACACGTCTGATGCGTGTGCGGGATAGTTTGGCGCCCCGACGCAGATCCGCGACAAGAGGATGCTCTCCAACGAAGGCAAGATGGAGAAGAGCTTCTTAAACTTCAAGGTAACATTTAACACACGACGATCGTTGGCGTAACACTCAACCACCACGCATTGCAGGCGGCAAATCCAGACTGGACACCGACGGACCCGTCGGGGTCTCTCTACCTGAACCGCATGGCAGACTACGGAGCGACGCACGCCATGTACCCGTACGGGCGGCGGCGGCACGCGGGCGCCGGGGGCCTCGAGGGGGCGGTGCACTTCCAACACGTCGACCCGAGACGGGAGGGCGCGCTCGCGGACAAGGCGCAGGAGTACGACCGCGCGCTGCGGCAGAGCCAGCTTGCGGCCGTCGCGCGGCGGCGCGGGGCGGCGGGCGGCGGGAGCGTGCTCGGCGCGCCGGGTGCGGGGTTGGCGGCGTCGTCGTTGTCGGTGTATGATGAGACGACGGCGCGGACGGCGGTGCTTGGGGACTCGCATGGGAGCGTGCGTGTGCACGAGCACCCTGAGGAGGCGGCACCGCAGCGTGCGGACCCACCGGCTGAGGAGATTGAGCTTGATGGGGAGCTGGAGGGGTCGTATGCGGATGGGGCGAAGCGGGCGAGGGCGTTTGGGGAGGGCGAGGAGGAGGAGGAGGATATGCAGGATGGCGGGGTGCTGGGATTGCTGGCTCAGATTTACGGACGGAAGGAGGGCAAGGGCGGCGTGCTTTAATGGCGACATTAGCGGTGATACCTTAATTTTTCTTGCTAGTATTAGATGTACATGAATTTGAAAGCAGGCAGTACGACTATCTTAGTATGGGCTTGGTTTTGGGCACAGGTGGGGGAGGCCTGAATGCACTGCGCAAGCTGCCATTACTTGTCGGCTTGAGGGCCTGGACCTGCGCCCGCCTGAGCTCTTCGTCAATTCTCCACATACCTTTGGCGAACTGGTCGCGCGTGAGCGCGCCCGTACGGTCTGGATCGCACTCGTTCCTGGGACGAAATGAGACGAGAATGGATGGCGCGAGGTTGGACGCACCAGATTTCGGCGAGGGTCTTCCTTCCGAGCCTGGAACGGCGCCAGATGGGCTTGACGAAACGACCCTCGAGCTTGTCAGCCGGGGCTACGACGCTGTCGTCGTCGGGCGGAGACACATCCTGGGCGCCGGTGATGAGATCGACGGACAGACCGCGCCAGCCTGCCGCGCGTCTGTGTGTGCCCCTGGCCTGTTCCGGGCTCAGGAGGGCGGGGGGCTGCTTTGCGCTGCGGGCCTGGCGGACGTTTGCGTCGAAGACTGCGTCGTAGCGGACGCGGGCGGCGGGGGGGACGGGGGTGGGGCGCTTGACCTTGAGATGGGAGGCGGAGGAGACGCTGAAGGATGTTGCGGTGCTGCGGATGGAGGAGCGGTCGGAGGAGCGGGAGGGCGGCGGGGGCGGTGGTCTGCGGGATGGCGAGGCGGAGGCGGGGGCAGGGGCAGGGGGGCGCAGGGGCAGCTTGGGGGGCGCGGGGAGGGCGGCGATGGAGACCTGCTCGAAGGACTCGTCGAGGCTGACAGAGTCCGGGTCGACCGAGGAGGCGGGGTCGGTGTCGGAGGAGAGCGAGACGGAGTGGAAGGACGAGATGGACGACGCGGGGGCGTGGCGCAGCGACGGCACGTCGAGGTCGGGCTTGAGCGGCGGGTACGTGTGCGAGTCCAGGGGCACAGACGACCGGCGCGGCGGCAGCGGCGGCGCAGCGACGACCCAGTCGTGGAGGTCGATGAGCGACGCGGGCGGCGACGGCGGCCGGGCCGGCTTGCGGGAGGGGGACGGCGGGCGGGGCGGTCTGCGGGACGGGGACGACGGCGAGCTCAGGGCTTCAAAGGCGTCGATCCTGCGCTGGATGGTCGTCAGAGGCATCGTCGCTGATTTCCAAGTCCGATCGTCTTTGTTATGGCCGACCTCTACGCAGTCGCAGGTACGCTTCGTCGCCGCTCGCCCCGCCGTGTGCTCATCTGCAGACTTTTGCCTCATCCCCATGGGCACCGCCGAGCCCTCGGTCGCAGAGTACATCGCCGAATGTCAGCGCATCCTCCAAAAGTCCGGCCTCACCTACAAAGTATGTCCCCAGCACCCGCAGCCCAGTCTACTCACCCCAGCAGATGCAGTAAGCCCGTTCGCTCGTCTCATTCGCCCACTCACATCCTCCAAGCGGGTACGGGACCAACCTCGGTACTGCCCTCCATCTCTCCACGGCGCAGCTAACCATCGTCAGAGGGCCCCTGGTCCCAGGTCTCCCAGGCCATCCACGACTGCCACGCCGCCGTCCACGCACAGGGCGCACCCCGCATCGCAACCGACATCCGCATCGGCACCCGTGTAGATCGCGATCTTTCGTCGGGCGGCGGCAACCAAGCCAAGGTCAAGCGCGTCGAGGAAATACTAGCTCGGTAGACTACTACACTACTACACTCCCTTCCCTCTCCCTTCTCTCCCTCTCCGTTTCCCAGTCCTTCAGCAGCGCCGCACCCAGAGACTTGCCGAGGTGCAGCGCAAACGGAACAGGCACCGCATTCCCTATCTGTCGTATTTGCTGCAGCAATCTAAGCATCATCTGTCTCCAGAATACAAAAAAACTCACGTTCACCACCAGCTTTTGCCCGCTCTGTGTCTTGTCCTCTGACAGAAACACGTAGTCGTCAGGGAACCCTTGAGACCGCGCGAGTTCCCGGACGCTCATTATGCGTTTTTGCTGTTCCAACAGTGAGATACATGCCATGAAAGGTATTCTAGACGTACAGTAGGATGAAGCAACCACGACTCTTTAGTGTTGGGCGCCGCAGTCGTCATCGTGCACTTGAATTGTCCGTCTCCATCCAGTCTACCATAGAAAGCTACAAGCACATCAGAGACCCTCGACACGTTAAAAACCGGCATACATTTCTTTGTATCTTGGCGCATATGCGTCGGTCGCAGAGCCCTGGGTAGATCTAGAGTAATCTTCAGCCAAACACCTATAACACCAGAACAACACCGCACCTCGATGTGTCGCTCCTGGCTTCAGAGGCACAAACGTAGTCCTAGATCCTACATCAACATACACCAAGAAACCCAAGAAAACCACACACGCTTCAACCACGGGCGCCGTGAAAAACCTCGTATAATGCCCCTCGACGTCCTCGTCCTCCATATTCCGACGCAGCCACTTTTGGTACCGGTTCTGTGGTTCGGTGAGGTACTCGATGCCCTCAGGGAACCCGGGGAGGGGCGTCTGCACCGCCTGCACCGCGGAGTACTGCGGTATGCCTTTTTCGATCCGCGCGCGGACCTCTTGTCTGTCTTTCGCTGTAGCCGGGATAATCTTATGCGGGTTGACCCTCCACAAAAACCACTAAGAAAAACTCTGCCAAGCACAAACAGAACGCACCAGTCAAACGGAGGCTGCACAACCCAATCAGTACACCACCCTCACCGACGACAGCGTCACGAGACACTCACCAAGTCCCCAATCGCATCGCTCACACTCACCGCCTCGAGCGGCGCACAATGGTGCACGAGCTCCGGATCCCTGCTGCGCGTGGCAGGATCCAGTATACCCGTGGGCAACGTCGACCGGTTCATCCCCTTCTCAAACGCACACGTCGGCACCGGATAGTCGGGGATCGTCAGCCCGCGCTTGGCCCCCCAGAATATGACGCGCCGCCGGCTCTGCGGCGCCCCGTACTGCGTCGCCTGCAGCGCCTTGCACCGGACTTGGTAGCTGTTCGGGCAAAAGGGGTGAGTACATAGAGGAGCAAAACGCCCCCCGCCCCAAGACGCACCCGAGCGCGATGAGCGTGCGTTTGATGAACTTGACCATGCCGCCTTGGATGCCGCCGACGAGGGAGCGTTTGTGTTTGCTCCGCGTGCTCATAAGCCGGTAGGTCAGCAGGCCGGTGACGTTTTCGATGAGGACGTATTGGGGGTCGTAGGTCTCGACGTAGGCTAGCATGTTTCCTGGTAGTGTGGACCTATGTAGCAAGACGTCAAAAAGTCAGGCTTGAGCTGGGAAGTTGTGGTGCTACCTGACATCATCGGCTCGCTGAAACGTAGTTAGTAGATGCAGATAAATCTACTAAGACGACGCACCGGGTTGTGGTTTGCACGGCTGAAAGACTGACACGGCGGGCCTGGTCAAAAACGCCATCAGCCGACGACCGACCAAGAAAAACAGCGTGACGCGTACCGCCAGAAACCATATCCACATCGCCTCTCCTCGGCATCGGCGGCAACCTCGTCTTTCCATCGATGCCAGACACGAGCGGCCTCGTCGTCTCCCCCTTGCTGGCTTCATACGCCTGCTTCAGCAGCTTGTTCGAATCTTGGCAATACACCGTCGTGTTCGGATGGTTTTTCCTACCGCGAGCGTCAAGCGACCGTCTAGTAATAGAGGGAGGGAAATAGCTCACGCGTATGTCGCAGCCGCAGACGGCGAGAACTCGACGGCGTACTTCGTTTCGACGAACCCGGATAGGTCCAGACCCGTCCCGAGGCCGCCGGCTCCTAGAACGGAGTCAACAGCTAAAGCGGACGTCAAAAAGACAAAATCGGTTCTTTCACCGCACCGCTAAACAGCTCGAGGCACCTTATAGGCCCGTTCCGCGTGAGCAGCCTCTGTTGCTCCCTGTGCTTGCGCGCCCGCTCTGTGCTGCAGGCCCCGCATTGTCCGAGAACGCCCGCGTCCAGGTCGGCCAGCTGCCCAGTCCGGGCGGACACATGCTGATTGACGTAGAAGTGGTCGTCCTGGCTCGCCCATTCGTCGATCTCGTCTGCGTCCGTGAGATGGCGCACGAAGCACATCCCGTCGAGCAGGTCGATGTCGTCGAGGTCCTGCAGGTTGTCCGTGAGGTAGAGACGCCGCTGGCGAAGCAATGTTCGTCGCAGGGTACTACGCAGATCTGGTATGAGAAACACGCACCTCGTCCCAGGGCAGCCCCCGCCCTGAGCGCTGTAACTTCCCCGGACGTTCGAGCATCTTCACGGTCAATCTGAGATCCCCCGACCTGACTTTGATCATCATGATCTGCGCGATGTCGAGCAGCCCCGTCGTCCGGCCGCAGGGGCGGATGTATATAAAGTCGTTGGGATGGTAGTTGGTGCCGTGCCGCGTAAACCCGTCGGATGTGATGACGATGTCGTTCAGCTGCTCTTGCCGCTTCCGCGTCGCGCAAGATATGCATGTCTCGTGTTGAAGAAGCTCGACCATCTCCTCCTCTGAGGGGAGATTGGTAAAGCTGGCTTCTTTTTCGTCGTAGGCCAGGCTTGAGTGGGTTTACAGGCACTGCTCGTGTAATCAGTTGAAGAAGAACTTACGCGCAATGAAAATCGTTCGAGTGGGGCTGGCCGTCGTCTGGTGGCTCGGCGTCCTCGGGCCCCAGCATCTTGATGTTGCATTTTTTGAATATGCTGGCGGCTGGGTTGTCCTCGCATGACTTGAGAAGGAAAAGCGATTTCGAGTGGGCCGTCTCCTGCAAGATGGTTTTGGACCCGTGGATGAACCATTGGCCGTGGAACATCTTGACTTTCTTGCCATCCACGGTCTCCTCGAAGAAATAACATATTTTGCAAAACCTAAACGGTGTTCAGCACACAATCGAGGCGAATAGGGAGGATCCTACCAGAGATGGTTGGCGTAAGAATTTGGAGACTGAGATGCGTCTGTTTCGGATATTCGAGCTCTTTTCGTGTCTTCGTCGTCCCCAGGAACGACCATGACATTTTGGCCGACCTTTAGACACAGTCAGTCAGCAGAGACCATGCATCAATCGCGACGCACTTACGCAATATTCCACTCCATCGATGGTAAGGCTTGAAAACATATCACCTTCGGCGCGACCCCATCGCATACTTGTTGGGTTCATATGGTGTGTTTTTACGTTGTCAATTTCGGTAATAACTTCAGAATCATCTTCGATAATCGGGATCTCTGCAAAGTGTAAAGGAACACTGAAGAGGTTCTTCATGATTTGCGAGACAATCGGGGTGACATAGGTCGTATTCCGGTGTTTGAGTACCTCCATCTCCTTGTCAGACAGAACTGATTGGGTCGGAATCCGTTTGGATTTGGGCTTGTGTGTTTTCGTTCTTGGTTCAAAGTTACGCTCAGAGTCTTCATCGTCGCTAAGGTCGAACTGCAAATACTCCGTTGCAAGCCGAACTGTATTTAGTGGAATGTCGTAATCCTCGCACATTTCTGGAAAGTTCCCAGCTGCGTATATTTTCTGTGTCAACGTATCAACGTTCATGAACGTAGCAGTTGAGAACCGAAGAAACGTACAACGTCCTCAGATTGAATGTCGGCCTCTGTTAGGACTCTCCCTAGCATCTGGACGGAAGCGAGGGCTTCTTCTCTGAAAAGATTGTCTCCTTCAACGTCAGACAGTGATTCAAGGAATTCCTGATAAGATGTGCGTCGGTCCCTAATCGCACTGCTCAGCAGCAGATGTAGAACACGGTGTTTGATCCAGAATGAAGTGAAGAATGGTCTGTACTCTTCGGTAGGCATATGGAGGATGTACCATGCATACTTCGTGCGTATGTACATTTTACTATCGGGAAATTAGAGACAGATATCATCGTTGACGAGACTAAGAACCTATCCGGATTTCCTGTTACTTCCGAGGTACTGTGGACATCGAACTCGAGGATTGTCGAGAGTCTGACGCGTTTGGAGCTGCTGAATTCTTCGTCGGACTCTTCATTATCATCGTCTAGTCCGTCCTCGTCCGCGTCCTCATCTATCCACGCTCTCACCAATCCAGACGCACTAAACTTTCGTGAATCGTATTGGAGTCCAAGCAGCTCTGCGACTGGCACAAGCTCATTGCTTGACATGTCGAAGACGCTGAAGTCGTCCAATTCACGAACGGGAACGTCATCTTGGGCTGCAGAATTATCGAGTGGATCGAGGAACGTTTCACCTGGGACTACAAAGTCGTCGTCCTCAAGGACGTCGTCGACAGAGGCCTCGTAAAAGACCGGACCTGCTGGGAAGATGATGTTGTGTTATGTGATATTATACTATGTCGATACACGACGAGGATAAGTAGCGTACCCTCGATGTCTTCCAGTGTTACGTTCGAACCAGATGCTCTTGGTTGATGCAGGACTTTGGAAGGCCGAGGCGCGACTTCTTCATCTGAAGGAGCAGAATTGGCCGAACTTCCATTGCCCAAGAAATCAGAAACAGTTGGTGAAGCTCGCAGACGTTGTTCTTTGGAACCGGCTAAATTATGCCTTGAAGCCTATTAATAGATTAATATTAAGGAGGGACGTTTCGCAGGCCAATGTGCTCACATCCTCAAAGTCTGAAACCGTCGGAGAACCTGGTAGAGTAACGTTCGACTGAAGGAAGCCAGGAGACATTATTCTTTAATTCCTCGTATGTACAAACTAACTAACCTTGCGCTTCTTTGCCGGTGGGGACGTTATAGAAGACGCTCGAGGGAGTTCTGCATTCCCTCGAAAAGGCCTACGTTGAGGGATTTCGACGCACAGGAATTGACGTTTCATTAGTATTATAGAGTAGAATTATCAGGGGACTTTCTGTTGAACATTCAAACGGTGTTCAACAAGACTTGTTTTCAAACCCCGACGTCGCGTCTATCTCATTTCCAACCATGTCCCTTTCTAACCATGAGAATCAGATATCCTATGAGGAAGAGAAAGGCGCGTTCACGAGCTGTTATCCGAATCCATTTGACTGAGCTCCAATCTAGATAGAATCACGGATTTCTTGTCCAAGTTCAAAGGACAAGAGAAAGACTTGGCTCGAAATTTCGCGAACATAGATATCAGTGCTGATGGTGGAAGGGAAACACTTCAGCCGAAGTATATGGCTCAATTGGCACGCGTTCCCATTGCTTGACGTTCTGTGTGGCGTTCATCTTACCTCGACCTCTAGCAAAGGATCGCGAACCGGGAACAACAGATGCTTTCCATTGAGCTCGAAGATATCTACACAGTACGCGCTTAATGACGCGTTTTTCTCTCATCCTTCTGACTTGACACCAGCATGAAAACACTCTGTCCGAGCTCGTCAATCGAATTCGCAATAATACGCGTCGATACGTTCTGCTGTTCAGCGAAGTTGTTGACAAACTCATGCCCTTGCCCACCAAGGATATCAGTGACCAGGATGAGGTTATAGACGTCATTTTACACCAGCGTCGGGAACGGAACGAGCAGATTGAAGGTTCCGCTTCTCGGTTCCCCAACCATTTGCTACGTCGATAGTGAGTTGGACGCGTCGACTGCTGAGCTGCCACTCCTAATTCTCCTTAACAGTAATTTGTTCTTCCAACCACTAAAGAACGACACTCCGATGGCGGTGAGAGAGGTTAGGGGTGCTCATCTTGGTCATTTGATCACTGTTCGGGGTATCGTCACTCGCGTGTCCGAGGTTAAGCCACTCCTGCAGGTCAATGCATATACATGCGATGTCTGTGGCTCTGAAACCTTTCAAGAGATCTCAAGCAAGACGTTCACTCCCATATTTGACTGCCAGAATGAAGGAGAATGCAAAAAGAATGGAATCAAAGGGTCTTTGCACATGCAAACCCGAGCTTGCCGTTTTAGCCCCTTCCAAGAGGTCAAAATACAAGAGATGGTAATTTGCGAGTACCCTTTCACATTTCTTGGCTTATGGAATCACTACCTTAGGCGGACCAAGTCCCAGTTGGTCATATACCACGATCGATGACGGTTCACGTACATGGACCTCTGACGAGACAGATGAATCCTGGGGATGTGGTACACCTCGGTGGCATCTTCCTTCCTATACCCTACTCTGGGTTCCAGGCTATTCGTGCTGGTCTGTTAACCGATACCTACCTCGAGACTCATCACATCCATCAACTTAAGAAACAATATGACGAAATGGAAATAACGCCAGAAATAGAACGAGCCATCGTAGAACTTACACGCGACCCCTCACTTTTCAATAGACTTGCTCAAAGCGTGGCTCCGGAAATTTACGGACATGAGGATGTCAAGAAGGCATTGATCTTGTTGCTTGTCGGGGGGGTCACTAAAGTCACTGGAGATGGCATGAAGATCAGAGGAGATATAAATATCTGTCTTATGGGGGATCCAGGAGTAGCGAAGTCGCAATTGCTGAAGTATATCTCCAAAGTCGCTCCCAGAGGCGTGTATACCACCGGAAAGGGATCGTCTGGGGTTGGTCTTACAGCAGCAGTTATGCGAGATCCTGTGACCGACGAGATGGTGCTAGGTATGTGTTGTAATTATCAGTGGTGATATGAGACTTACGCTTTCAAAAGAGGGTGGAGCCCTTGTCCTTGCTGATAACGGAATCTGTTGTATTGACGAGTTCGATAAAATGGACGAAGCAGATCGCACTGCTATTCATGAAGTCATGGAACAACAAACCATTTCGATCTCCAAGGCCGGTATTTCAACAACCCTGAATGCCCGGACGTCTATTCTAGCTGCAGCGAATCCTCTGTATGGTCGATACAATCCGAGAGTCTCTCCAGTGGAGAACATCAACCTTCCCGCTGCTCTCTTGTCAAGATTCGATTTGTTGTTCTTGATCCTTGACAAGCCATCAAGAGACGACGACGAACGCCTTGCACAACATGTTACATATGTTCATATGCATAACCAGCATCCTGCTTTGGAACATGATGTTATTGATCCACTTATTATGAGGTACGTCTGAGTGATCCTTATGGGCTTTCACTTCATTCAGTCGTAATCATTATAGGCACTATATTGCCATGGCTCGAAATAAACGCCCTACCGTACCTCCGCAAGTGTCCAGCTACGTGGTGGATTCCTATGTCCGCTTGCGTAAAGTGTCTAAGGAGGAGGAAGAACAAAACAAATCTCACTCCTATACCTCCGCTCGAACGCTCCTTGGAATTCTACGTCTTGCGCAAGCGCTGGCGCGTCTCCGCTTAGCTGACGTTGTGGTACGCGAAGATGTAGACGAAGCGTTACGGCTTATGGCGTGTAGCAAAGAGAGCCTCCAAGAGGATACAGACAAGGAGTACGAGCCCGACAAATCCGCCAAATCTCAAATATTCCGCATCATCAAGGCGATGGCACAATCTGGTGACAGGACACCCAGGCGGCGGCCGCGGAGGCGGCAGAAGCTCGGCAGGGGTCCTGCCAGGGAACGAGACATGGATGTTGACTCAGATGAGGACGATGAAGAACTGTCTATGGTAGACGTTCGAGCTCGAGTCATGACTGCTGGCTTCACAGAGGCACAACTCATGGACACAATCTCCCAAGTAAGTTTTGCAGTCCTCGTACGGTTCAATTCTTAACCTTGTTACGTACAACAGTACGAGGACATGAACATCTTATCGCTAGTCAAGAATGGCTCGAAATTACAAATCATTGGATGATGATGCCTTCTGCTACCTATCCATTGTTAGCTAGCTGTGCCAATTGTTTCTTCGCTTAATGTACCTCATGATCTCGCTCTGCCTCCCATGGCGCCACATGCCTCAGGTGGTGATATTATCAATGTATTGTCCGTGTAAACCGTGCAATTTTCCGAAATTCAAATCTGGCCGTTCCTGGGGTATGGTCTTAAAATTACATATATATACGAGGACGATCTTTCGACCGATGGAAGCCATAAGGACTTCCTATGAGGTATGTTCCCGGTTTCCTCCACTCTCTGCGGAGTTCCCTGGATTCGAGCCATCTCTCCGCTGATGATCATGTGATGGATCGTCGTGATATTTCGATGCTTCTCCAGCCGTTGAAGGTTCATCGTCATCTAAAAACCCGGAATGAAATCCCAGTCCATCCGAGACGCGCCCATGCGGATGGCCTCCCTGAAGTGCAACCTCCTCATTGTTTTCGTCGTCATCCGATAGCTCTCCGAAGGCATCATACAGTTCCCTTGTCGGGCGACCACCAGTGGCGACGGTACTGCGTCGTTCAGTGGCAAGGGCGCTCATCGAGAAATCATCACCAGCGGGCAGAGCATTGTATTGCGCAAGACGTGCTTTGCGTCGGCGCCAGAAGAATATGCCCATCCCGATACCAAACAGTGCAACGGCACCAATTGCACCAAAGAACCATTTCTGGTTCGCAACAAGATTCGAAAGGCTTGGGAACCAACCAACGTCCGCAGTTGGGTGCGAAGAGTTTGTAGGGCTAGGTAAAGCAGTTGAAAATGCAGGATTGGTATTTTCGCCTGGTGCTTCACCATGATCGCCAGGGAGATGGGCAGTAGGTTTCGAGAAAACCTTGGTGGTGGTTGGTGATGCTGTTGGGAAGACAGGGGGTACGATGTCAACAGGTAATACATTTTCCACAAGAGGCACTTCATATTTCAGAGCCTTTGTAGGGTCGATGGTGGATCCCCAAAACTTCAAATTCCATCCTAAGAACGTGCCGTTACTGGTCTCTGGTGTCTCTTGGTCTGTGACCTTGATGGTCCAGTCACCGATTGGATTTTCACCCCTGTTGTAGGATTAGCGTATGCAAGGAATAACCGCTTCTTTTGACCTACCAATGCTTTACAGACATAAACTTCCAACCAGGGAATCCAGAGGTCGCACGATCGCCAACTCGTCGCTTTGCGAGAACGCTCTTAACGTTATTGGGACTGACGAGCTCAACCTCGACGTCACCACGCACTGTGTGCCTAATCCAGACTTTGACATTAACGTGCTCCAGGACGTCGAAATTGTTCGCCTCCAACATCTCTTTCGTGATTGTTATCGTGCTTGTGATCCCGCCTTTGCCAATGGATTGACCACCTGCATAGTTTTCATCTGCGTCCATAGTTCCGCCCTCAAGTTGAACAGCTGGTGTCTCGAACCATGCTTGCGGTTTGACAAGTTTCCATGATTGTGCTGCTAAAACGAATCTGCCAGCATCTAAGACGCCGAAACCATACTTGTAGCTGAAGAGTCGGCCGTTCGCTGTAGGCTCCCAGTCTGGATCCTCTGGGTTTATCATTCGAGCAGTTTCAACACACAGGTGTTGTATGTCTCTCCATGACAAATCGGGACTGAAAACGAAAGGAATGAAGGAAGGATCACTACCCTAATCTTTCAAGACTTACCGAGCCTCCAATGCCAAGGCAAAGACGCCAACAGCATTTGGAGCCGCAGCTGAAGTACCGCCATGTGATGTAGTACACTCGTTCTTACCCTTGTCAGATGTCACCTATAACTAATGGTTAACGTAGAGACCGGTTACATGAATTGACAAACGAACGATGTGTTTTCCACTCCCTGAACTATAGGCAACAATCATATTGGCCGCGCATGGCTCTGAATAGTATGGATGGAGCCCCTTGTAGTCAACCGCGGACACTGTTACGGAATAGATGCTGTTGGTGTAGCCATCGAAGTTGCATTGATCGCCACTAGCCGCGCCGTTCCCACTAGCGAAAACGAAGATAGAACCTTTCCCATCCCGACCGTTATTGATGCCATTGACAACAGCCTTCTTGATAAGATATCCCGGGCCGTCCATTGCCTGGCCATTGTCAGGAGGTCCCCAACTACAGCTATAGATGGAAACATTATTGAACCCATAGTTGAGCGCAGCCGCCTCATCTACATCTGATATAGGCCCAGAGAGTATGCGTACACCTGCAACCTTGGACTCGTAAGCAATACCAAGACCACAAGCATTATTTTTGACTGCTGCAACTTGTCCAGCACAGCGTGTACCATGATGATCATCAAACTTCTTCGGAGTTGGCAACGGTTCATGGTCATTGAAGTCGTAAGAATCATCCGCGTCCTGAAGGTAGTCAGATTGAGGCCAGCAAAGGGTTCGTGATGACTACTTACAAAATTGTCTTTTAGGTCCAGGCTGGTATAATCTAGCCCATCATCCACCAACGAAGAGATAACGCCTTTTCCAGTAAACCCCATCTCCCAAACCGGTGTAACGTTCATTGTATGTTCCGGAAATTCGTCGTTGACCAAATGCCATTGTTGCGGAAACATGGGGTCCACGATACCGAAACGTGCGGCGACGTTATCAGAAGGTTGAAGGGGCGGAGGTGCACGCTTCGTCCGTTGACGTAGTGTTTGTCGAGAGATAAATTTTACAGCATGTAAGATAGCTCGAGCCTTGATAATTTCTTCTGAGCGTAACCCCAGATGGGCGTTGGCTGTACCTTGAGCTCTATGGCGGAGGCCTTTGAATGTGTTAATGACGGGATCAAATTCTCTGTCGTTACTCCGCAAAGTCAAATCTCGCTTTTGCATCCGTACAAGCCACATGTTGGGGAGTTCGCCAACTTTCTCGACAAGTTCTACAGCCAGTGCGGTTGTGATGTCGTCCAAAGATGCTGCTGCTAATGGGTTATGTTCGATGACATAGTAATCGTGTGTGCTATATGAACGTCTTGCAGGTGTGAGGGCAAGGACATAATGCTGCAATAGAACAAGTACGAGCGTCCAGAGCAGCTTCATAGCGAAGCCTGCGGGATGAAGGAGTGTACACAGAGAATAATAAAGGGTACGCAAAGTTTAGAAAGAAACCATGACACGGTGACACCACGGCCACTGACTACGATCTTTCGGCAGACCCCGATCCTCAACTGATCTCTTTGAATGCCTCACATGCTTACGTATTGAATATAATCTTGAACGTGGAAATACGGAAGTGTCGCAAAAAAATCTGGGTAAAATGTCTACTCGTTATTCAAACTTCGCGACAGCTCAGTCGGCTGAATATGAGGTACCACTGTTGCTCCCAGGTTCATCGCGATATCTGGCAGTTTGCACCGTTGTGGCAGTGGACAAATCGTCATCATCGAGGAAACTGGAATGGAACCCTAGTCCCACAGACACTCGATCCCAGGGGTAGAAACCAGCGGAAGGCACAAGGCTCGCTGGTTCCGCACCATATCCATCACCGAGGTGGTTCATGGGGCCAACAGCTTCAGGAAGAGCAGAATAATTCTTCCCGTGCTGTTGCTGACGCTTCTTAAGATACACTGCGCCACCAACCAATGCAAGAATCACAATACCGACGACACTTCCAAAGAGGGTCTTATGAGAACAGACCATATGGGAAGTCTCGACGAAGAAATGGGTAGCCTTATACTCCTCTTGTTGTGTATGGTTTGTCGGACTCGGAGTGGCTATGGGTATAGCGTTGTCGACGGGAAGGAAGGCGGTTGGTTTGTTGTGCTCCTTAGTGACGCTTGGAACGTCAATGGCGGGTCTGTAAGGATTATTCGCGGGAGGCAGAATGTCGTCCACGACAGAAATTTCATATTTTTCAGCATTCCTTGGGTTAATACTTGTGCCCCAAAACTTCATCTTCCAACCAAGGAATCTTCCTGAATCATCAGAAGAGTCCTGATCCAGAACTCTGATGGTCCAATCGCCAACAGGATCTTCACCCCTGCGATAATGAGACCGACAGACGACGGATGAACAGGCAAAAAGCTTACCAGTGTTTGACGGTCATGAACACCCAACCTGGGAAACCAGTTGTTGCATCATCGCCTGATCGTTTCTTGGCTAAGACGCTCTTGATACCATTGGGGCTGACAATTTCTACTTCAACATCTCCTCTCCGGGAATGGTCGATCCAGACTTGGACGTTGATGTGCTCCAGTGTCTGAAAGTTGTTTTCATCTAGCATTTCCTTGGTGATCGTGAGACTGCTCGTTATACCGCCGGGACCTATGTGTGTGCCGCCAGAATAACGCTTTGCCACATCCATCTTCCCGTCATCGAGTTGGATGACAGGAGAATCGAACCAAGCCTGAGGTTTAACCAGGTCCCACTTCTGAGCGGCGGTGACGAATTTGTAGGCATCAAGCACACCAAAGCCGTATTTGTAGCTGTACTTTTTGCCCGTTGCAATCGTTTCCCAATCTGGATCGTCGGGATTCACTACTTTGGCGGTTTCAATACAGAGGTATTGTATGTCACGCCAAGTGAGTTCCGGTCTGGCATGGTCATGAGAAGTTGGAACTGATTCGGCGATAGGCACTGACCGGGCTTGAACAGCGAGTGTAAACACTCCTGCTACATTAGGAGCAGCCGCAGAAGTCCCTCCATGGGTTGTTGCGCACTCGTTCTTGCCTTTATCGGTCGTGACCTGGAAGGAAAATCAATATGTCTCCAATGATAAAATAGTCTCACCTACAATGTGATTACCACTCCCTGAACTATAGGCAGCAACCATGTTGGCTGCACAAGCCTCAGAATAGTATGGATGCTTTCCTGTGTAATCGAGAGCGGACACAGTCTCACTGAGTATATACTATTCGTATATCCGTCGAAATTGCACTGGTCTTCATGTCCTCCGCCGTTACCACTGGCGAAGACAAAAATTGAGCCTTTTCCACCTCGGCCATTGTTGATACCGTTTAATACGGATTTCTTTATCAGGTAGGAAGGGGAGCCCATCGCCTTACCGTTATCGGGAGGTCCCCAACTGCAACTGTACACAGAGACATTTTGGAAACCATAATTTAGAGCAACAGCTTCGTCAACGTCACTGATTGGGGCGGACAAGATGCGAATCCCAGCAACCTTAGCTTCATAGGCGATTCCGACACCGCACGCATTATTCTTGGCAGCTGCAATTTGACCAGCACAGCGCGTACCATGATGGTCGTTCGACCTCTTCGGATAGGGAAGAGCCTCGTGGTCGTTGAAATCATACGAGTTGACAGCGTCCTATTTCAAAGATGAAATTTGGACATGTCTATAATATAGATACAGTACGCACGAAGTTGGCCGCCAGATCTTCGCTGGTGAAATCCAAACCGTCATCAATTACGGCGGCAATGACACCTTTGCCAGTAAATCCCATGTCCCAGACTGGAGCGACGTTCATCATATGTTCAGGGTATTCATTATTGACCAAATGCCACTGAGAAGGGAAGAGGGGATCTTCGAAAGAGAACTGTCCCTTGACGCTTTCTACAGAAACAGGCGGACGACTTGACAGAGGTGCGCGTTTGCTTCTCTGACGCAATACCTGCCTCTCAATATGTCGGACCGGATTGACGATCTCGTGGGCACGCAGACTGTCTTTTGAACGCGCCGACAGATGCGAAGAAGCCTTGCCACGTAACGCATAAAACTTCTCCATGACAGGATCATGGTCATCATGACCTTCTCCACGGGGAACCAAATCCGAACTGAGTGGCTTCATGGCTCGCACCAACCAGTGATGCTCGAGGGACCCAATCTTCTCAACTTTTTCCACTCCCAATATATTCATAACATCGTCCAGCGATGCACCTCCATATGCCCGGGGGTTATACTCCACTGCGTAGTAGTGATGGGAGTCATACGTCCGTGGGGTAGTTGCACCAAGGACAAATTTCAATGCGAGGAGGGAAACGACCAGCGTCAAGGTGAGCATTGTACAACAATGTGAAGAGGATTCAGGTAAAACCGGACTCCTTATGAGGCCGTCGCTTGCTCCATCAAATGTGGAACATCAAATTGCGACGGGAGTGGAACACTGGGTGGGCCGTTGTCATCACCGGAATAAAGCCGGGCTTTTTGCTGGTGTATGCTTGAGGGTACATATACGCATATACCATTGCCAGAGAAAACCATGTGAGTGCTTCAATTCACTATTCAATGGCCTTTGACCCACCGAAACATTACGTAATAGCAAGAATGGGTTTTGTTCATTTTGCCCTAGATACTGAGCGACTATCGCCTGGTTACACCGTTGCACCGCAGGTATTTGGTGGAATCTAAGGAACGGCAAGGAGGACGCAAATCGAGAGCTTCAAACAGTCATGGACATTGGAATATACTGAACCTGTTGAATGGATGAAGAAAAGCGGGGCGCCATTGGTCTCGTGATCACATAGACGAAATACAACGAAACTCAGTATACACTAAGCATACGACACCTGTACTTCCCACATAACCCCTCATATTAGGGGTGGATATAGGTGCATATATCCCCCTCTAACAGGAGGTTCTTTTCTTAGGTTGTAAGCATCCACGAAGAAATATACGGTATTTTGTAGACATGTATTCAGTACCGGGTATATAATCACTGTTGCCGGAGATCACGCCATTACCATCAACAGCTGTCGCGTCCATCACTTGATCATTGATGTCGGCATTCCCGCTCGTCATTTCCCGTACATTACGCGAGCTGATATTCTCAGCTAAGATACAAATAAAATCATCGGAGATATAAAAAAAAAACAACAGAAATATTTCCCTTGGCAATCGGCTACACATGCCAGACTGTCATCACATGGTAGCCCTTGCATCACTTGCCGGCAATGTATCCCCATCATCACAAACATTGATCTCGTACCCTTTGTTGCCGTGGACAACAGCAAGTTCAAAGATTACCTCAAAATGACCTTGAAATGCAGAAAATATAGGAAAGTAACTATATTAACTTGGAGACTGTAATGATAAGGTTTTTAAAAAGCATAGAGAGCAAGAGGTGTTGAAACTCTACAATGGATATCAAAGGTCAGCATTAAGTTACACTGCATCTGAGGCACTGCCTATTCTCTGCTACCATTGTCATCCTCTCTCTCATTGTTTGAATCATTGATGATTGCCTTGCTCTTGTATGTAGGAGGAATTTGAGATGAGCTACCATCCTTGTCTTGCTGCTTTGTCCTTAGTCCACATCAGTTCCCTTGATTGCTTCTTTCCTTGCACTTCTTTCCAATTTCAAGGCCCTGTTCTTTGCATGTTCAAGTTGTTCCTCATGGCTAAGTACCACCCAATGACAGTTGCCCTCTTTGAGTGCAGAGCAAAGCAGTAAGATTTTGTCCTTTGTAGATATGTTCAATGGCCTAGTGAATGAAACACGTGGCGGCCACTTGGCGAGCTTCACATGGTGAGTTTCAATAATCACTGTTTCATAATTTTGATAATTCATAATGATCTTTCTGTTGTGGGTCATATTCTCTGAGCAAACAATCAGATATCGAACAGGTATTCAATGCTATCAAAGACTTACTCAGCCCTTCTGCTATAAGGCAAGTGCATTCTATATGTATAGCATTGGTATTTTGTATTTTGATGCTGGCTAACAAGATAAGGATCAGAAAAAAAGTCTGATTCAACAGTACCATGTCTCACCTTTCTCCTCAGCATATGCAAACAGCTTGAACTTTGTGGCAATGTTCCCTGCATCAAGATGAAGGACCTGAAGGAAAAACTTGAGGGTGGTTGAGTCAGATGCAGCAAAGGTGGCATCAAAGCAGTCATTAAGATGGCTACATGCAAAGAACACTACTGCTCAAACACCAGTATGTAGATATAAATTTTTAATCTAATTACTTTTGTGAGAATTGAAGTGTAACTTTGCCTCTGTACTTACTTTTTGGATAATGTTATCAACATTCTTTGTGGCATCAATGGCTGCAGCATGCTGGTTTGCATGTGTATTAGGGGACTGGTTTTCAGACTGTGTCCAACTCTACTCTAAGCTTAGTCTGAGGATGTGCCCAGTCTTAGCACTTCTGAATGATTGCTTGGCCCACCATATCCTCTTCCATCTTTTAGTAGTCAGCCTTGATGAGTTATATGCATGGACCTTACTCAGCATCAATTGTTGTTAGTCATACTCCATTACATACTAGGGCCTGATTAGTTAAACAGTATTAGTAATAGCACAGCCACTAATATAATATATAAAGGCTGGCTGAACAATAGCAGTATTCTTCTGGCCTATACACTAAACTGACTGTTGATAAGTCCTGGGTTAAGTCAAAAGGAGTACTGATATAAATTTTGGCACAGACTTGTGGACTAGTGGTTAGTGTGCCCTATGGTCTACCTGGTGCTCTCCCAAAGGACTAGGGTTTGAATCCCTGGACAAGCACTTCTTGTATTGTGTTATTATCTTTTTGATAATTTTACCTTACTTTCTTGACCCTGAAGATTCACCAACCTTACTGCTGCACACTAGCAACCATCATCATTTTGATGACACTAACAGTTGGTGATTTCATACCTACTTTTTGACATCTTGACATGACAGACAGCTTGATTGGTGCCGCTAAGCATTGCCAAGGTCTGATTGACATTTTTCTATATAAAAGATTGTTGGTTGTTGTTTACTTACCAAGTTCCCTGCTTTGGCAACCTTTGGTCGCCAACAGCAACTTTGCTTACAACTTATTATATATACTGTACTTGTACACTGCCAATAACAAGTTACCTTCACTCCCCATCTCTTATACTTGGGCTTCAGAGCTCAATTTAGTCTGTCTTAAGTCTACTCTATGCTAAGACACTATCTGAATGCTTTGTTTCACCACTGGGAATATGCCGGTGTCCTAGTTCAACTACGCACCTTGCACCTATGGCAGGCCTCTAGTGCTTGGCAACTATGCTAAGCATCACCCTCATAGTCCCTTGCTGTTGTCCTTTGCTAACTCATCTTCTGGGACCTTGCCTGGTTCTCTTCCACTTAGTGAGCCTGACATTATTCCTTTCCACCTAGTGACTGCCTACCCAGACACCACTTGGCACAATTTCAAGTATTATCACTGTAAGCTCTCTAGCAATGTCTGACTCTTGCCTGCCTTAGTGCCAGCTCAACTCTCACTCATCACTGGCACTTACTGACTGCATGGAAGGAGTTCTGCAGATGACCAGCACTCTTCTTACAATGTGCACCAGTGCTCTTCAGAGCTCAATCCTCTTCAAAGGCTCCAATGAGCGCTTTCATGTTCCTTCAAAAGATTTTGGAGAGTTGCATCTTCATCAATCAACTTTTGTAACTCCTTGAGTATGTAGTTATTTCTACCTTCTGATTCTATCATGTTAGCAGACTCAGATGGACATGAATTCTACAACTCATCCTCATTTAATTCAATGTGCTTGTGATGTACAAGAGTATTGTGGATTAACACCTTCCAATGCTTGATATATGCTGATGCATGTGTAAGTCATTTCTTGATGGCAGTTTCTTCTATGAAAAATGTCGTTGCCATCTCCTGAATAAAGTGCTCCTGTTTATTTAAGTACTCTTGCAGCCTCTCTTCAAACTTCTTTGTGTTCTCTCTTTTTGCAAGAGTCTTCAATTTCAAAGTTGTGTGCGCAGCATCTAATTTGTTCTAAAATAAATGAGTATGAGTTGGTTGAATATTAAGTTTTGAGTTTTGGCTTGCCCAAGTGGTTGTGAAATTGAGTATTCTGGTGATTGTAAGGGTGACCTCCAAGAGCTGCAGCTCAATCACATAATTAGCAGAGGGAAATCTGAAGGTATGTTAGACATGATAATCAACAATACAATAGTAACTAATTACTTAGCAGAGAAAAATTCAAAGAGAAAGTTTGAGGATCCTCACTGCTTGGTGCAATGCATTAGCAGGCAGCAGAGGCATGAGAATGACTGTACAGGTGACTAAAGCTAACCTTAATCTTGTATAATGCTTGAACAGGGAGTGCAGAAAGTTCTGGGGGTTTTTTAAAAAGGAAATGACCTCTAGCAATCTCCAGGGGTTTCAAATGAGCTCTAGAGGTCTAGAGCGAGCCTCAGAGGTCTAGAGCGAGCCTCAGAGGTCTAGAGCGAGCCTCAGAGGTCTAGAGTGAGCCTCAGAGGTTCTATTAAGTGGCATGGAAGGTGGGCTGGAGTGTAGTGAAGTGCTGAAAATGGAAGTCAAATAGAAGTCGCCTGAAATCACCCTTCCTCTAGTGTGTGGTGTCTTGATGTGTGGAGTAGAAGAAGTTTTGGATTGCCTGGTCCACTGGTGAGATGGAATAGATTTCTTAGATGGCTTGGGGTGCATCTGAGTGTCTACAGTGGCACTCAATGACAAGTCCTGGTGCATACATATTCTACTAGGGTTTCTAAGAGATGTTTTTGATCCCATAACTTTTCCACTTCACCTTGTACTGTAGTTGTCTTCTGAATAGACGACTGTTCAGGATCTCCTCCACCTTGTACTTATTGTTGTTGACCACCACTGAGGGTGGGGGGAGTGCTGAGCGTTGCCCCAGAATAGAATTCTCCAGAGCCAGTATGAGCTTGACCATATTGAATACCAGTAAAGCTCCCTTGTGGTTTAGTACTATAAACTTAGTTTTATTTAGGATATTGGACTCTAACTACTAACTTCACTATTCATCAACACCCTAATTGTTAGAATTTTGAATGTTTGATTTTTTTTGACTAGACTATCTGTCAGTTTAATTTAAATTTTATCTTATTTACAAAGTGTAACAATATAAGAGTTCATATTTTACACTAAAACTAAATTTTCTTTTATTGCCATAGTCTTTACTTGTCAGATTTATTCTAAATAAGTTATCACTAGGAGCTGATGTGTAGTAGAGAAGAGAATATTGAAACCTGCCATTATATATAGCACTTCTTTCCTTTTTAATTTATTTTACATTTCTGCTGGGAGCTGGAGTTTCAAGGGACTTTCATTTGACTTTTGTTTTTGGCACCTCACTATGCTCCAACATGTCATGACCTGCTATTGACCCCTGGGACTCTAAACCCCCCAAAACAACCCCCACGACTGCCCCAAGCCTGGACTGCTACCTAGCCAACCCTCTCGGCAACCTCTGGCCATCACTGCTCATCACTACCACCAGTTACTGCCACCCCCAGCATCTCCCTAGCCATCACCGCTGTGACCGCCACATCAGTGCCGACCTCAGCTATCACACTGCCTATAACTGCTACATCAGCGCCAGCACCGGCAACATCTGACACCCCCGAGCCTGTGCCAAGACTTCTATCACACATCACAATCATGCATCACTACTGACCCAACCTCTGCACGCCATGCCCTGCTCCTGCTCCCCTGCTCACCGCTTAGCCATCATGTGTCTCTCTGTTCCCAGTGCAAGACCTCCACACCATGTGACATGTCTCAACTTCCACCGCTGTTTTGCATAATCTCCAGGTCTCACTCCAAGCCCCGGTGCCACGACCTGCTACTGGAACCTGGGCCTGAGCTCTAGGGCCTACCTACTGCACAGTATATAAGTTATAGAGTAGTAAGTAGTACTCTAGTCTTTATATTACTGTAGCTCTCATATCATTTCGTTGTGTTCATCTCTATCTTGTATTCTCACATGTTCCGATCTCTCTATTTTTACTTTGCTTCATTTCTTATCATACTCGCCTTATATCTGCTCCCTTTGTTGCTTCTATTCGTCTCCTACTCTAATTACACTCTGCTTTACTCCTTGTTTCTCTGTCAATCCTAAGTTCTCTCATCTTTTCTGTCTCCAGTCTCCAGTTTTGACTTGTTCTGTTTCCTTTCTCCTTATCTTATCTTGACCCTTTCCTCCTTCGGCTCACTTAATCTCTGCTTCTCTGTTTCCATCCTCAGGACTTGCTAAGTCTCCATGCTCGTCATCTCATTAAACTCTAGAAATCGCTCACACACCAGCGCTCGCTCGTTCCATCCTCCTGTATTCCCAGAGCTCACAACTACCTCCTGGCACTCGTCTTCCACCACCCTGGCACTCGCCTCCTCTTCTGGTGATAAGACCCAGGTTGTATCAAAAGGTGTACTAACAATTTTCCTGGCACAACCGCATGGATTAGTGGTTAGCGTCTCTATGGATTACTGGCCACCCCCTTCAAGAGCTGAGGTTCGAACCCCAGGGCCCACCTTTGGCATAATTTTTACCAGTTTTGTCGGTGTTGCCGCCGTTTCCTAGTAACTGCCATCATTCCACTACATTGACATTTGGGCGATTCCATACTTATTTTTGACATTTTTTTGACATGGCAGACAGCTTGACTGACGCCGCTAGGCATCGCTAAGAGCTGATGGGCAGTTTCCTATATAAAAGATTGTGGCCTGTTGTTTACCTACTAGTTCCCCATGTTAGCGCCTCAAGGGTCGCCAATGGTGACCTTGCCTACACTTTACTATATATACTGTACTCATAGCATGCAAAATAACAAGTTACCTTCACCAACACCTCTTACGCTTGAGCTTCAGAGCTCATTTTAGTTCATTCTCAGTTTACTCTACGCCAAGCACACTTTTTGTAAGGGCGACCTCCGGGAGTTGCAGCTCAATCACACAACTAGCAGAGGGAAATCCAAAGTTGTATTAGACAGGGTAATCAATAATACAATGGTACTAATCACCTAGCAGAGGGAAATCTAAAGAGAACAAGTCTAAGGATTCCCCGCTGCTTGGCGTGGCGCATCAGCAGGTGGCGGAGGCGTGGGAACAACTGTACAGGTGACCGGAGCTAACCTTAACCTTGGGTAATGTTCGAACAGGAGGGACGCAAAGTTCTGGGGATTTCCAAAAAAGGAAATGACCTCCGGAGATCTCCGGGGGTCTAGAACGAGTCCCGGAGGTCTAGGGCAAGTCCCGGGGGTCCCGGGGCAAGTCCCGGGGGTCCTGGGGGTGGCGTAGGATGTGCTCGAGAATGGAAATCGAATGGAAGTCCCCTGACATCACCCCCCCTCTAGCGTGCGGCG
>JAGGAQ010000159.1:0-36650 GCA_017657225.1 Termitomyces sp. T69sscA | reverse complement strand
GCTGTCACTATTGCCTGGTGAGTTATTCTGTCATCATTCTCTCCTATTCTACCTTACTCAATGCTAAGTAGGCCTACACGCCATAGTGTTCCAATCATTCCTGCAGGAGTATTAGACTTTTTGCACAGTCATGGCGTACATTGGCCTTGTTTTTGTGTCATGACACTACCTGATGGCACATCCTGCTCATGCAAGATTGTCGAGGCCAAGGATGACCCACAACATGTCCTAGCATTCTGTGGAGAACCTGTTCCTGGTTGCAATTGTGGTTTCTTCAGTATGTCTGCAGGGTTTTCTTCTTTCAACATTACTCACCTCCCTCAATAGTGAACCTCTCAACAAGATGTCAGTCTACGACTTATTTCTCAGATTATGATGGGTTCCCCACCCTTGGTGAGTTTTCCTTTAAGTCCAATCATTGTAGTTGACTTTAAGTTCTGATGTCGGCTGCTGGCAAGTGGCAAAAAGCCCTGCATTGAAACATTGGTCTGAGCCTTCTACCTCCCTACCATGTGCAATGATCAAATGGGGGAATATTTTGAAGGGTTTTTGGGAGATCATGTTTCTATGGTATCCTGGCGTCAAACAACTCAGTCTTGCTGGGGAACCCAAGTGGACCAAGATCCACTTCAATGAGGTTCTGAGACTATTCTTGTGCACTCCCCTCCCCCCTGTGGAGCAAGGAATGGGAGATCCACAGCCAGGTACCTCCCATTGTGCTCACTTATATTGGCCAATGTCCATCTCAGCCCCTATGACATGCCACCACTCTACCCCAACCAAAAACTCATATCATCCTTGTCTGTTGCTGCAACACACATCTGCCCCTGTCGAGTCCATGCTGTGTTGACAACTGCCTCCCAGTCATCTGTGTTCCACAGCCATGAACCCTCATCCCCCATTTCGAATAGTGCCCCCTCTGGTCCCTCATCCTCCACCTCCACCCCCATGGCCTCATCATTGTCCTCATCTGCAAAGGTCTATTCTGAGGAGCAGGAAAAGAAGCTTATCTGCCAGCTGTGGGCTGGGGAAGGCATAGATTTTGGTGACTTCCAAAATCTCACAAAGAGGTGCTTCTTGTGTGGGGATGTCTTCCTGACAAGCATGTTCCAGTCTCACAGAGAGGACACCCACACAGAGCAGAATTGCTTTGACTTGACTTTTTTGACTTGACTTTCTCGAACTCAAAGTAGATTGACATATACTTGATTTTTTGTTGAACTCTGTATATACAAGGCCATCCTTATGTATATACTTAGTATATTGATACAAACATTTAGTGTGCATAAAAAAGACAATCTATTTGTAGTCAACAGCAGGATGCATAACAGATGTTACATCCACCAATGACACCAAGATGACAGATGATGTTCATGCCTCAGCATGTTGTAGTCCACATCTGAGAGTGTTTGAGAGGGCACAATGATGATCGAGTCATTGGTGTGGATTTTGAGAGGGTCAAAGTTCTACACAAAATTATTGAACTTCCTCTACAGCAAAAAAGGAGCATCAGTGCGCACCTCTGTTGGCATAGTACATCTCTTGAGGTTTGCGAGGCGTGGTTGGAAGTTGGGACTCAGGGATGTGAGGTGGAAGTGGATGGGTGTGGATGTGTGACTGACCAAAGTTATGTTTGTCGATCTTTGTCAATCATTACATCAGTATTGTTGATCTTTTCTAATTCATTTTCTTTGTGCACTCTTCATCCTGGACTCCATGGACACCCACAAGGTAAGTATGTCTGCAACTGAACTTTCCTCAACTCTTTCATAAACCAGCTATTTCACACAGAAACAACTTCATTGTCATATTTCATCAATTCATATGTCTGCCTCTATCCCATTGGACCCATGGCTGCTGATTCAATATATTTTGCATATATTGAACTTCAGAGTCAGTCCAGTAAGTCACACCAAGGATTTGTTGTTTTGTCACACACTCAACAAACCTTACTTTCAATCAACAGACACAACATTAAACAAACACATCCATGTCGTGTTCTCATTGTCTGTGATTCGGGTCCTAGCCCAAATCCTTGTTGATCATATTCTTGTATACCACTTTCACACACTTTATACGTCACACTTGTCCCACACCTTGCCTACCCAAAGGTAATGACTATTTTATTCTACATTGACTGTGATCTCACTGGGGTTTTCTTCAGATGCCTGTGCTCACCCTTGATGATGCTCTCCTACCTATCTTGCTGGCTGAACTCTGGTATAGTGCCACTCTTGGTCTGTGTTGGCTCTAACAAGCTCTCAAGCCTCAACTCTATGCTGCTTTCCAGCATACTGATTGGTCATGGTCTCCACACTCAGGATCCTCCCTCACCTTTCCCCACTCATTGTCTAATTTGTCCACCAACACAAACACATCAACCAACATGTCAACTGACCCACACTTGGTGACTAACACATTGACTGACTCACACTTGTTGACCAACACCAACACATTGACCAACACATTGACCTCACCATTGTCAATCCCTTGCTCTGCTCCTAACTGTGACTCTGATTTTGACATTCTGGATTCTGTGCCACCCTCCTCTTTGTTCTCACTCTCCTCATCTCCACTTTACACTTCTCCTCCCACGTCACCCATAGCAAAGGATTCAAGTCTGGTGTTTTCACGCAAATGTCCCAATGAGTGGGCCACCAATGACAGCATTCTTTCAAACAAGTGGTTATGCAATGGAGGATGATTATGTGATGGAGGATGGTTATGTGATAGAGGAGATGGAAATGAAGGGGACCAGGGCAGTGATGACGCCCGAAATTGTACCAAGTTGTGTCTGGGTAGGCAGTCACAAGGTGAATAGCATCGGGTTTGCTAGTGGAGGTGAGCCGAGCAGGGTTTCAGAAGACAAGTTAGCAGAGGACAGTGGTAAGGGAGTGTTAAGGTGGTGCTTAGCATAGTCACCAAGTGTGCAATGCCTGCCATAGTTGCAAAGCGCATAGAAGACTAGGACACTGGCGTACTCCCAGTGACAAGACAAGGCACCATATGATAGTGCTCTGGTGTAGAGTAAGCTTTAAGAAAGGCAAAATTGAGCTCTGAAGCCCAAGCGTAAGAGCTAGACGATGAAGGTAACTTGTTATTTGCAGGCTATAAGTACAGTGTATATAGTAAATTGTAAGCAAAGTCGCTGTTGGTGACCCTTGGATTGCCAAAGCGGTGAACTAGTAAGTAAATAATAGCCAACAATCTTTTATATAGGAAAGTGTCCATCAGACCTTAGCAACGCCTAGCAGCACCAGTCAAGCTGTCTGTCATGTCAAAATGCCAAAAGGTAGGTATAAAATCACCAAAATGTCAGCATTGTGAAATGATGGTGATTACCAGGGTGCAGTGGCAAAGTTGGTGAAACCTCAGGGTTAAGAAAGTAAGGTAAAATAAATCAAAAAATAATAATGAAAAATATGCTAAGTGTTTGTATGGGGTTTAAACCTCAGCAGTACACCTTTTGATACAACCTGGGTCTTATCAGCGGCCCTCAAGTCATCAACTGGAAGCCAAATTGTAACTAAAATAGGGATCGCTGCTGACAACAACAGGGTTGTGTACTCCCAGGCTGGCCTATGGATGCTGGGGCCCCCCAGCCCAATAATGGAGAGGAGGATGTACCTTTTTTCCCCTCTCTTCCTGATCATGAGTTTGACAGTCATGATGATGAGGAGTTTGACGTCAATGTTGAGATACAGAAGACCTCTGTCAAGAAACCCAGAGACAAGAATCAGATCCGCTCCAAGTTGATTAGCTGGCAAAACAACAGTACTCCCCCTGCCATCACGCTTCAAGCTCGATGTGCTGTAGTCATTCTCTCTACAATATGTTTGCCAGATAATCTGACCAAGATTGCAGAGCTTGTCTGTTCCCTTCACAAGAGAGACTGTGCCCTGCAACAGCTTGACTTATCTGCTACAGCTTCCAATCCATGGGTATTCTTCCAATCCCTGGCTGATTGATGTCACAAGCTGGAGATGGATGTGAAGCTCACTGATTTCAATTCCATGGTGGCGCAAATGCAGCTTGCACTGTATTATAATATGTGAGTAACACCTCTTGCTCCTCTTACTATCTATTGAGTTGATGGCTCAGAATATGCAAGGATGCTATTATGGCTAGCAAGCATGTGCCCGGCAAGAGTAAGGTCTCCAAGCACCTCAAGGTATCTTACAACCGCTTTTGAGACTGGATTGAGGCAGAGACTCATCTTGCATTTCTAGTCACTGCTGGTAAGCTAACTCTCCTCTTCTCAACCTTGCTAATGAAAATCTAGGACTCCTTTATATCCTTGTCATTATTGCCACTGTGGGACTGAGAGTCAACCTTTTGCATCGACATCACAGCTCCAATGAAGACATATATGATATTGCTTTTGGGCTAAGAAATCCTCAAGGTGCAATCAACGTCATTGATTTATTTACATACATGGATTCCTCCTATTAGACAATGATATTGGGAAGTTGTTAAAGACAACACTTATCCCTTTTCTTCTCAAGCTTCAATCCCTTCCACTTGGTCACCTTCACTTTCCCTTTGCCTCCCCCTTAGCACCAGGAGAATTTCTCTGGTGTGATGGCAATGATTTCAAGTCATTCGACCAGAATTTCTTGGAGGTCAACACTATGTGTGTCTGCTCACTTCCTAAAAATGCTTTACATGATAAACTCCAAACTCAGATATTATCCTTTGCCTCCACGCTTCCTCAAATGGTCTCCCATCTCCCTCAAACTTGTAGATATATCTCCTGTGGAATCTAGTCTTATTGCAAAGACAGTAACTGTCAAATATACCAAGACCTTTTCACAGATTTCTGCCCTGTTACAGGACCCAATCAAGAATTGTGGACAAGAAAAGAGAGATCCACGGTGTCTCAAGCCATGGAAGATGTAGATCTGGAGCAGTTAGATACTAGGGTGAAAGTGAAAAGAAAACTTGTTGTCTCTCAATTTTGTTGCTTAATTCTACCAAACTAGCTTTGTGGGCATACTGGTTGGAATGGGCCAAAGGGTGGATACCTCAAAATTGACTCTGGGATTTGTAAGAGGTGAATAATAATGTTAAACCATTTTGACAAATATTCTGATGTATCAAATTGGTAGGAAAACTCTCAAGATACAAGATGGTGAGAGTAATCTTGTGGGCATCCTCCTCACAAACATGTCGACTTCTATTCCCTGGTGCAATGAAAGTGTAATCAACATACTCAAGGCTCTTTTTCCTCAAGAGCTCCATGAGGATTCATCTAAGCACCCTGGCTATAATTTCCTGTCCATGCATTACTCCTGGTACAATTGTTCTGCAGAAAAGGTCTGCTGATGAGTTTCTGCTAATGACTGCTAATGACCAACTGGTAATTAGGGCCACGGAGCCTCTTTTGCTCATTCCTATCATGTCCACAAAGAAGGAGCCCTGCACGTCAATTATTCTCAATGAGTTCCAAACTGCTCAAATGACATTCCAGACAATCCTCAAGAACATGATATCCTCATGCAATATCTGAAACAAGTCTTTCGATTTGTTGAAGTCAATGTAAGTGAATTTTGTTGTTTCTTCTCCACCTTTTCTGACAAATTGAATAGCTAAAACACCACCTTCCCAAAGAATATGAGTTGCTCATTGCATATGTAGAGTGCCTGCCTTTGAAATCAAGTAGCCCTGCTCATTCTTTCAGTGGCTTCATTATCAACATTTGTGTTTTGACTCATGCTCACCAGGATTTTGGTGACAAGCTTTTGTGTATGGTCATTCCATTTGGTGACTATATTGGTGGTGAACTCTATTTATATGAGGTGGGTCTTGTGATTCAACTGGTGCCAGCTGATGTCTTTATCTTTCCATCTGCTGACTTCACTCATTTCAATCTACATTTTGTAGGCAAGCATGTTTTGCTAGTCCTGCATTCTGACAAACAAGGTGATCAATGGGTGGAAAATGCCAATGGTTGGGGAATAATATATCGTACATGTAGCTCTGACACAGGTAAAACATAGCGTACCTAATCAGATATTGATTTTCTACCTGAGCCTTTGAGAAGTGTAAATTTGGAATCTATCAACTTGTTATATGCTGCCTTGGCTTTTTCATATGCAGATACTGCCTTTTGAAGCTTGTTAATATTGCTAGCTTGCATGCCTTGCTTTCTAGCAAGTACATCATGAGTTTAAATGAACTTGGTTTTGGCAGCTTTTAACTTTTTGTTGAACATCTCAATCTTGCTATCTTCTTCTTCTACTCTTCAATGGTGACCAGTGACTACATTTACAAGTACAAGCTTAATTTTAAATTTGTTGCTCTCCAGTGAATAACAATTACATTCTCACTTCACACCTCTCAACATATTCTCTGACAGATGAACTGACTGATAGGATGGATGAACTCCAGAGACTTCAATTGCCTATATCAATAGTTGGTGAGTATAAAGAAAATTCAATTATATATCCATTCTTACCTCCAGAGTACTCAATTTCAAGGCATTATAACTATGGCCTTTTCAGACACCACCCACCAAAGTGCAATGTACTCCTTCTCTGTTGACATCAGAATGGGCACTCTCGATGACATTACTGGTAGCATCTTGTGCACACCAAATACCAATTGGGATGTGTCTTTTCTCCCAGCACATTGCTTGAAAAGCAAAGCTGCTTCAAATCTTGTTTTGAACCCAATCTATTTAAGAAAATAGTATTCATTTAGCATGCTAGCAGCCATGGCCACAGAAGTCAATAATTACCTTGACCTGCTTTCCCCCCACCATTTTCGATGGCTTGAATAGTACCTTCCCAGTCATGGTGAGTAATGCATACTAAGCCCCTCATTTTGTGAATCTCTTCAGGAACAGAACACTTCTGGATGTTGAGAAATACATGAACTTTACACAGTTGCAGAAGTCAATGAAGATGTTCATAGGGAGAGAGATGAGAGAGGAGCTGATGGGGCTCATGCAAGTCAGGTTTGGTCCACAAGTCCTCCTGCTGAGCCAGAGCCTGAAGATGCAATCCTAGTCCTATATGTAGAATCCAATAGAGACTGGTGAGAACTAGTCAAATGGTCTACATAACAACTGTCACAGACCTTTGGCTTGAGCTCCATGCTGATCCACAGCAAGGGATAGAATCATACCCTTAGTATTCTTGCCTGATCCTTCATAATGTAAGTGCCACCAACAAAGGCACTTACCTATATCTTGCAATACAATTTCCTCAACTTCTTGAAATACATGCTGGTGTGCCATTGCAGTCTGGCAAGTAACAAATACTCGGCAGAATGTAATACCTGGAGTTAAAAAAGATGATGTCTAAGTTGTTCATTTGTTTATTATCTAGGCTTACTAGTATTGCTAGTAGCATCCATGGCAACCAGCTCAAATTCCTAGAATCCCATGATATGTTTGAAGCCAATATTGCATTTGCAGGTATTGAGCACTGAGTAGACAATGACTTGCTGCAGGACTCATGCAAATAACAATTCGAAGAGGCTGAGTTTCTTCATTTGGTATGACCTCATCATCTTCATGGGTTTCTTGATTGTCTTGAGCAATTTCAAGCATGCTCCAAATATAAATGCTGAAGACCTAGTTGAGATGATGTAAGTTGAATCATAGTATTCTTCTACATGATATTAGATTGCACATACCCTCCCATCCAGTGCCTTGGGGATACATTTCTCCCTTAACAAAATTGATGTAGCTTTGAACATGATCCTGATTGGCCAAAGAGACATGAAGATCATGAGAGAGGGTAAAGGGATGTCAAGCAATGGAGAACTCAAATAGCTCTTTAGGAATGGATTGCAAATAAATTGTCAAGCAGTCAGGTCAGGAAGATCATCCGGTATGCCCTCCAGAATTTGACAAATGTCTTTTCTGATGTGTGAAGGAGTTTTCTGAGGGAGAGGTATTGGGTGATGATGAATGCCCTTGACTGTGACCAAGATATAAGGACAACTGATTTGATACTCTGGAAGAGGCTCATAGTATTATATTATAACGTTGCATTCTAGTCAGACTAGCTCCAGCCAATAGAGGTTTCCCTGGTCATCTTGATGATCTGCTGCTTGAAAGTAATGCTTAAGTATATGATTTTGTCAGGTTCCGCTGACCACGGGGGCTCAGTCCACTGGGCGAATACCTTATGTGGTGATCATCATGTCCATGGACGCAGAGCACCAGTAGGGCACAAGGCGTAGGAGGCCAAAGCGGGGCAGAAGAAGAGTGCTGGGGAGTGTGGTAGCGCCGGTAAGTGGGCAAGTGCTGGGGAGGGTGGAGGACGAGTCCCGGGGGTGGGTGCAAGTTCCGTGGTACAAGAGATTGGAACAAGCGAGCACCGGTGTGCGAGCGAGTCCCGGGGTTCAAAGGGATAACGGGCGTGGAGACTTAGCAAGTCCCGGGGATGGAAACAGAGACACGGAAATTAAGCAGGCCAAAAGGGGAAAGGGTTGAGATAAGATAAGGGGAGAGGGAACAGAGTAAGTTGAGATGGGGAACCGGAGACAGAAGAGGCAAGAGAACTTAGAGTCGAGAGAGAGAGAAGAAGCAAAATAGAATGGATTAGAGTACAAGACGAATAGAGACAAGGCAAGGAGATAATACAAGGCGAGTACGATAAGAAATGAAGCACGTGGAAATGATGAGACCAGGACGCACGAGAAAACAAGACAGAGACAAAAACACAACAAAACAGTATGGGGCTATGGTAATATCAAGACTAGAGTACTACTTCCTACTCTATGACTTATATACTACGCAGTAGGTAGGCCCCAGGGCTCAAGCCCAGATTCCTGTGGCAGGTCGCGGCACCGGTGCTTGGAGTGAGACCCGGGGGTCATGTGGGGCGGGGTGGGGGTTGAGACAGGTTGCACAGCATGGAGGTCTTGTACTGGGAATGCAGAGACACGCAGTAGCGGGGCAGTGAGGATGGGAGCGGGAGCAGGGCATGGCATGCGGAGGTCAGGTCAGCGGTGATGCGTGATTGTGATGTGTGATGGGGTCTCAGCACGGGCCGGGAGTGACAGGTGTTGCCGGTGCCAGCACTGATGTGGCAGCTATGGATGGTGTGATAGCTGAGGCTGGCGCTGATGTGGCAGTCACAGCAATGATGGCCAAGGGGATGCTGTGAGTGGCGGTGGCTGGTGGCAGTGATGGCCAGTGATGGCCGGGGGCTGCTGAGGGGGTTGGCCAGGTAGCAGTCCAGGCCCAGGACAGTCGGTTGAAGATGTGCCTCCTGCTGTTGAATCTGCTCTGAAGGTGTCAAAGTAGTTTGTTCTCGAAGTAGTGCATGACAGCCAAGCCTTTGATATGCAGAAATCAGAGCTGAAGTCTTTTCAAAGATCTTTTGATTGGGAGATGAGCAGGACATGCAACAATTGATATCTTGTTTTAGTCGTTCTTAAATATCACCCCTTACAGCCAAGGCATGTGGTGCTTGTGCTTCCATCATATCAACTATTGGACATAGAAGTTGTCCATTTGGAGAATGAATAAATCTTTACATGTAAGATGTCATCAAGAACATGGCACTGCTTTTCTATTGCCATCTAGTAATAAGTGACAAGTGATACTTTCACCCTCTTTAGTTCCTCCCTTGGAATTTCCAAGAGAATAGGCAAAGTTTTGCCAAGGTTTCTGCCGATTTTGAGGATCTTGATGAGATAGATAGCCAACAGCATTTTCTGAGGATGTTTCAGGATATTCCACATATGCATGGACATCCTCGTAGATATAAAGACATGAGAGCCTAGTCTGGCAATTTAATGATACATTTTCACGCTGGATGGGCTGCAAACAAAGAGATGTCAGCCATGGCAAACCATGATTGGGACTCAGCTGTATACATCTTGCACTACGTAGAGTTGATCTTGGAGTTGATGGATTGGATAATAGATTCTGAGCAAGAGTATTAGGCTGTATATATGATATGACAGAAGAGAGAGCCTCTGAAACATGTATCAAAGCAAATAATGGGGCTTCCAGAGGAAAATTGAGAAGTTTGCCAAGTTGTTAGAGATTAGGTTCAATGTCCACCATAGAATTAGTCAATTCCATGTCACCAGAGGTTTCTAAGTGGGTCTCTGGGTTTAGCGATAAAGGAGGCATATTAGAACAGTCAGTTCTCCTCAGTCGTCAAAAAAACAACATATCCAACATCAATAATACTATCCTAATACAACAGTGGATTTTTCCCTGACAACCAATAAGTTTTCTCAGCCATTGACATGTAAGTGGCAATAGACATGTCCTTTACTTGAGAATCCACCCAGGCTGACCTGAAGAAGAGCGCAGAAGATACAGCAGTTGAAAGTTGACAATCATTGCTTTTAATATCCAAGGGGAAAACGGTTGATGGCAGCAGGAGGGGCCAGGCCACTCACCAAACTGGAAATATTTTTTTTTTAATATGTCTAAAATATCTACATCTATTTGTACTGAATTTGTCACTCTTTGTCACTCTTTGCTGGCTTTCTGACAGAAGCTTAACTGTCAGAACCTGTCAGAACTGGTGTCAAAATAATATGAATAGGTTCTTTGATGGGATTGAGTTGGACCAATTAACCCATCCCTCACAGAAAAGGGGGGAGGGATTGAGATGTGGATCAGGAGGGATCAGATCAGAGAAGCAAAGGATTGAGAGGAGGAAAACCCTTAATTGAATGGAGTTATATAAATATATCTAGTGGAGAGTTGTAAAGTAGTTCTTCTCTGTTTTACTTCCAAATCATAACTTGTCTCATTCAGGTTGAGCATCTCTGTAAAGCGGGGCTTGAGAGAGTCGGCTTACACTTTTTTTTTGAATCAGACAAGTTACCACTTATAGCTCCTCACATCTGTGCTCACTGTAGTCTGGGAATGTCCCTGCCACTTGAACCTTCTAGAGCATCACTAGTGGCATGAATCATGCTTGGGAACTCAAGGGTGCTCAAACTGGCTAGTCTGGTTCTTTCTGGGGATCTAGTTATGATTCTGGGACTGGTTGTAGAGTTAACACGCCGGACAGGTCGTTTGGTTGGGGGGAGGAAGACCTTGATTGATGACACCTAATAGGATATAAAAGGTCCAAGTAACAATGGCTGCTTTTTCTCACCCAGTAACCGTAAACTGGAAATTATTTCTTGACACCTGGCTCGCACTTGTGCTCGAACTCATGCTTGTTACTCTTTGCATTTACAGAAATCCTGCTTGTTTCACTCTCGCTCATCTTGTTCTAGCTTGTCTTTGCTCTTGTTGGATCCTAGTTTATCACGTGTCTTGCTGTCAGAGAGGGCCTTATCCATGGCAAAGAACCTTGAAGTCTCTCTACTATTGTCCAACTCACTAGCTGATCACCTACCCCTTTCATTGACTAAGGATCTCATGGCACCTGCGCATGATATTGGCAGTTATGCAGCAGAAGTTACACAGGTCTCAGCAAGTCATGCACCTGTCATTGAGAAGGGGTTGGTGGGCTAGATGAATTCGAGTATAACTGTAGGAGGTATTTCTGCCATAAGGAGATTGAGCCAGAGCAACAGGTCAAGAGGATTATGTTTAATATTGATTCACCAAAGGTTAGGGCATGGGTAAGAGAGAAAGAAGAGGATCTGAAGAAGCTGATCTTTTTGGTTTTCATGGCACAGTTGCAAGGGATAGTGTTGTCAATGGACTGGGCTTGGGAGCTGGCACAGATGGTGTTGAAGAAGCAGGGAGAGGAAGAGCATTTTGCAGGATGGGTTAACAATCTTCAAGAGGCAAACAAGATTCTTGTGACAATGCTGCATTTTTACATTCTGGCTGACAAGATATGTGACTACATTCTGCTTCACTGCCATGATGACATTCTCAGGGAGTATGCGTTGGAGAGTAAGGGTAATTGTTACAATGATATTAAAGATTTTAATCAGTGGTTACGTACCATAGTGGATATCAACAATGTTATAGCAACATGGAAGTCTCAAATCAGCAAATATATTATGAACTCCTTGGCTGTAAGGGCGACCTCCGGAAGTTGCGGCTCAATCACACAACTAGCAGAGGGAAATCCAAAGTTGTATTAGACAGGGTAATCAATGATACAATGGTACTAATCACCTAGCAAAGGGAAATCCAAAGAGAACAAGTCTAAGGATTCCCCGCTGCTTGGTGCGGCGCATCAGCGGGCGGCAGAGGCGTGGGAACAACTGTACAGGTGACCGGAGCTAACCTTAACCTTGGGTAATGTTCGAACAGGAGGGACGCGAAGTTCCGGGGATTTCCAAAAAAGGAAATGACCTCCGGAGATCTCCGGGGGTCTAGAACAAGTCCCGGAGGTCTAGGGCAAGTCCCGGGGGTCCCGGGGGTGGCGTAGGATGTGCCCAAGAATGGAAATCGAATGGAAGTCCCCTGACATTGGCCACCTCGATAAAGACTCAGTCAAAATTTTCTGCTAACACTTTGAAGGGAGGAGTAGGAACTATGGAGGCAACAGTTAAGATGGTAGGGATGGCAGAGAGTGGTAGTGGTGGAAGGGTGCATGTGTATACATTGACAGCAGATGAGTGGCATATTCTCCATGCAGTGTGCTATCAGTGCTGAAAATTGTATGTGGAGCATTGGGCTGTGGGTTGTCCTGAGAAGGGAAAGGCATTGATGTTGGAGGAATATGAAAGGAGATGCCACATAAGGAATCACTCAGTGATCTGAGCCCCTGTAGTCAGCAGAACTTGACAGGGGCATGGGAGAACTGAAAGGCAGGGCCATAGGAGCACCAGTTACATCCAGGACAAAAGGTGTGAGAGCAAGTTCAAGGATGCAAAAGAGGAGTGGAGGATGAGTGTCAGGGCTGGTTGTCAGGTTCCGCTGACCACGGAGGCTCAGTCCACTGGGCAAATCCTTACATGGCAATGCATGATGTCCACAAATGCAGTGGTACTGTTGAGAGTGTGGGGCATAGGATACCAAGGTGGGGCTGGAAATGTGAGCAGCAATGGAGCAAGGGATCACCAGTGATGCTGGGGCATGAATATGGGTGCCAGAGATGGAGAAGGAGGGTGGAAAATGAGTGCTGAGAGTCCCAGGAATGCAAGAAAAGAGGAGGGAATGAGCGCTGGTGCATGAGTGAGTCCTGGGGCTGATGATTAGAGAGCTGGGGCAAGTGCAGGGACTTAGCAAGTCCCAGGATCAAAGGCAGGAGGTGCAGAGATCTATGCAAGCCAAAGAAGGAAAGAGTCAAGATCAGATAGAGGGAAGGGAAAATAGAGCAAGTCAAGACAAGACTTAGAGACTTGAGGCAAGGGAAAAGAGACAAAGCAGAGATAGATTGAGAGTATGAAACAAGTAAGCCAAGTAGAAACAAGACAATACAAGATGAGTATGATACAAAAAAAGAGATAAGTTGGAAAACAGAAACTGGGGCATGCAAGACTAAAGAAACAGAGACAAAACACAAAACTAGAGATAAGAGGTATGGTAATATCAAGACTAGAGTACTAGTTGCTACTCTACAACTTATATACTGTATGGTACGTAGGCCCCAGGGTTCAGGTCTTGGTTCTGGTGACAAGTTGCAGCACTGGGGCTCAAGATAAAGCCGGGAGATCATGCAAGGTGGTGGTGGGGATTGATGCATGTCATGCGGTGCAAAGGAAGCTCTTGAAAGGAAGGTCTTGCTTTGGGAGCATGGAGGTATGAAATGGCAATGAGGCAAGGAAGGCAGAGCAGGAGTGGGGCATGGCATGCAGAGGTCAGACCAGTGGTGATGTGTGGTTGTGATGCGTGATGGGGGGCCTTGGTATGGACAGGGGGAGAGCACTGGTGGTTGTCAGCACTGGTGCTGATCTGGCAGCTGCGCTTGGAGAAGCACCAGGGATAGCTGGAGCCGGTGCTAATATGGCAGTCATGGGCAGTGATGGCTGGGGGGATGCCAGGGTGGCGGTGGCTGGTGATAGTGATGGGTGGTGATGGCCAGGGGCTGCCAAGGTGGCTGGTTGTGTAGTGGTCTGGGCCTGGAATGGTTGTAGAGGTTGGTTTGGGGAGGTTGGAGTCCTGGAGCTGGGGCTAAGTGCTGGAGGTTGGTAGTGGGTCGTAACACTGGTCGCAAGTCTTAGGGTCAGGGATCTATATATCACGACCCGCTACCGACCCCCAGGACTCAGCCCCAGCCCCGGGACTCCAATCCTCCCAAAACCACCTCCATGACCGCCCTGAGCCCAGACCGCTACCCGGCCAGACTGCTACATCAGCACCAGGTCTCGGCTATCACACCACATCAGCACCGGCACCACCCATCACCCCTGGCCCATGCTGAGACCCCCATCACACATCACAATCATGCATCACTGCTGACTTGACCCCTGCACGCCACGCCCCACTCCTGCCCCCCCTCACCGCCCCACTACTGTGTGTCTCTGCATTTCCAGTGCGAGACCTCCATGCCGTGCAACATGTGTCAACCTTGCCCTGCCCCGCGTGGCCCCCGGGTCTCACCCCAAGCCCCGGCGCTGCGACCTGCTGCTGGAACCCGGGCCTGAGCCCCGGGCCCTATGTACTGCGTAGTATATAAGTCATAGAGTAGTAAGTAGGTACTCTAGTCTTGATATTACCGTAGCCTCATCTTGTTTGTTGTGTTCTCATCTCTGCTTTGTTTTCTTGCACGCCCCGGTTTCTTTATTTTTACTTGCTTCTTTTCTCATCGTACTCGTCTTGTTTCATCTCTCCGTCTTGTCTCCACTCGCCTCGTACTCCCAATCTATTCCAATTGTTCTCCTTTCCCTTTCTACTCTAAGTTCTCTTGGTTCTCCGTTCCAACTCCTCTCTTCAGCTTAATCGTTTCCATCTTCCATTATCTTATCTCGACTCTTTCCCCTTTCAGCTGTCTAACTTCCCCAGTTCTGTTTCCATCCCTGGGACTCGCTAAGTCCCCGCGCCTGATTATCTCTTGATCCCTGGAACTCGCTCACTCACCGGTGCTTGCTCATCCCATCCTCTTGCACCCCCAGGACTTGCGCCAACCCCCAGCACTCGTCCTCCACCCTCCCCAGCACTCGTCTCACTCGCCGGCGCTACTGGCACTCCTCCACACACCACCCCCACCCTGCTTTGGTCTCCTACGCCTCGCGCTCCTCTCGGTGCTCTGCGTCTGTGTACATGGTGATTATCACATAAGGTGTTTGCCTAGTAGACTGAGCCCCCGTGGTCAGCGGAACCTGACACTATAGACTGAAGTGAGTAATGGGGACTTAGTAAGTTCCATGTTCAGAGATAAGGGTGCAGGAATCTAGCTGAGCCAAAATAGGAAAGAGTCAAGACAAGAGGCAGAATGAAGTGGAAATGAAGACTGGAGATGAGAGATGAGGTGGAGGAAACTTAGAGTCTTGGGGCAAAAAGAAAGAGATAAAGGCAGAGAATAGATTGAAAAGAGAACATGAGTTAGGTAGAGACATAAGTAATGAGATAATACAAGATGAGTAGAAGAGGAGATGAGGTGATATGAGATGAGATAGACAAAGTCAAAATTAGAGAAACCAGGACAGGGGTGCCAGGGGTGGCAGTGGCTGGTGGTGGTGACAGGCAGTGATGGCTGAGGGCTGCTAAGGTGGTTGGTTGAGTAGCAGTCCAGGCCCAGGACATCAGACTATGCCTAGAACCCTGGCACAGTAACTCATCAGGTTTAGGACTTGTAACCTGGAGCTTACCTACTGCTAGTATATAAGTTGTAGAGTAGCACTTACAGTAGTCTTGATATTGCCCATGTTTTGCCACAGTTCATCTCTAGTTTGTTGCAGTCACATCTTGTTCATCTTGTGTTTTGTGTTAATTCATCTTGTACTCATCTTATTACCACTCATCTCTGACATGTCTTGTATCTCTTGTCTCAATTCAACTTCTTTTTTTGTCTCTCTCTCATCTTGCCTCTCTATCTCCAAGTCTCCTTTAAGTCTCTTTTTTTCAACTCATCTTCTTTTTCTTGGCTTGGCTCCAACTTCTCTCATCGACTCTTCTTTTGTCTCCTCCCTTGATTCCCCACTTTTGTCTCAGCTTGCCTAAGCTCCATGCCCCTTGCCAACAACCCCAAAGTCACTGTTCTTCCACTGCTTGTCTCTAGTGAATTACTGACGACCATCATCTCTGGGACTCACTTTCAGCCTTGGTGCTTGTTTTTTGCTTACCTGTAATGTCATGTGCTCACTCTTTGTGCCTGCTACTCCTAAACATGACTAGCACTCTTTGCACCTAGTCTTGCTGCTTCTTTGGCCCTGTTCTTTGGTTTTTCATGTCTAGAACTTGTTTCAGGTACTTGTGGGGCACATAGCACAACATGTCCACAATGTAAGGATTCACTCAGTGATCTGAGCCCCCATGGTCAGTGGAATCTGACAAGTAAGGAGTATCTTAGAGGCCTCTGCATGGCAAGCTCTGATTCATCCACTCTCCTCATTCATCCAGGCAGAGCAAATTATCAGCTGTTCTTAGTCTGGTGCCATTGTTTGGCAAAAGCTGGGCAAAGGGCAGTAGGGTTTGATAATCTCACTCATGAATTTTTTCCATGCATGCATTGTTAGAACTTAGGACCTAGACAACACAAGTAAGTATGTGCACCTCAGTAGTTTTCTATTCAACTAAGCATTCTACCTAGACAACACATGAGTAAGTATATGCACTAAGGTAGATTGTAAGTATGGTAATCTGGTATAGTAGAAAATGTATGGATACTCACCCTCAGTTGTTGTATATTTGACTGAGGGTGTATTCACTGTAGACATAGTATATATATATGTTCAAGTCTAGGGGTAACAGTTATTAAGATTAAGAATGAACACATTGTCTATTGATCCTCTAGGTCTTGGACTTGTGGCACTTATGGTGATCCTGTGTCATTGGCATCTAACATGCATTGGTTAGCATGTTTCAGATGTGCAACAGTCTTGCACCAGGTGAGCACAATGTCACTCTATCACATGGCTCAGCAGTTTTTATTCCTCACTGGGCTTTGCAGAGTAGTGATTCAGACTTCAGCACATCACTACTTGCAAAAGTATGAATACATTCACAGTACTCAATAAGAATGATTTTATCAATATTATCACAGATTTATAACAAGTTTGCTACATAGAGACATCTTTATCCAGTGGACTTTGTCATTATAGTAAGTCAAATATAGTACATTCAACATCAGCAGCCATCTTATCAGTCAGTTTTGTCTTTAGGATTTTTACTCATTTAGTCATACTGTTTCTTTTGAGCATCCTTCCACCTCTCCCTCAATTAATCTTTAATTTGCAGTTTCAACATCATCTTAGGAAGTTGCCACTCTTCATCAAGACATTACTTTTTGATATTTTACTCAGTATAAGCCTTATACCACATTTCTATCTCAAAAGATGAAAGAAAGTGCACCACCTTTTTTTTGGGTGGCTGACAGAGGCTAAAACATATGCTCAACAGAATCAAGGTTGAATTGATGAGCCACAACTACATCTTCACCTTTCAGCCCTCTCATTTTTGTATTTAATAAATGCAGGATACATATACCATCATAACTTGAATTGAAGTCAGACCACTTGAAGAATAAAGCTGTATTGGCAGATTTCTCAGTTTTAAGTAAAAATTCTCCTAGTTGTATCTGAGCTTAAAAGCACATCAAGGTGGTGAAGTAAATGCACATATCCAAGGATGTGGACAGATCTAAGTTCTCTTTAGATGAAGCTAGCCTTTGATTCTTGACACCATGTATGATGTAGTCAAATTGATTGCTTTGTGCATATGAAAAACCTTGTTGAATTCACCAAGCCCAAATTACATTGCATTTAGCCAAAATTGTTTGGCTAGCAACTTTTCTTGCAAAGGACACTGTATATTTACACAAGATAGTGTTAGAAACAGGCAGAAACACCTCCATGAGCATGTTTCTTCTGTCAGGATTTGCTGACCATGGGGGCTCAGACCACTGGATGGTTCCAGGGGCAAATATAATGTACTATGCGCATGGAAAGTACTGTTATGAGCACAGAGCATAAGAGACTAAGAGGTGGGGCTGAGGAAGCAAGAGGATGATGGATGGGATTGCCAGTCCCATCCAGAGAAAATAGTGCAAGAACAAGTGCCAAGAGTATCAAGGAGAAAAGAGGAACAGAGGTAAGTAATATTTTAATATGCTGTAGCATGCTCAGTTGCATTATTGGGATAAAAACAAACTTATATTCAAGTACTTGTAATATGCCATAGCATGTGAAGTACTGTAAGGGCGACCTCTGAAGGCTGTGGCTCAGTCACACATCTGGCAGAGGGAAATCCAGAGTATATTAAAAGTATGTCACAAATAGCTAGTCAGGTACTAACTTGGCAGAGGGAAACCAAAGAGAACAAGTCTAAGGAGTCACTCTGCCAAACAACAGAAAATAGTTGACAGTAGGTCACATGACTGGTTATATGTCACATCTCATGTCACATGACACATGATCACAAAACATATGCTAACAATTTTGCCAGTAGTGGTTGTGAGTCCATCCAGCCCAAGAGGAATGTCCAATAAGGAAGTAGATTCCCACAGTCTGACCAATGAGGAACTTGACAAGTTGAGAAGAAAGGCAAAGAAGGTGAGTGCAAGTGAAGCATGGCTGAGGGAAAAAGGATGTAAAAGGAAGGTCCCCTGACAAGTACAATAAAGTAAGTAGAGTATATGTATAGAAGATGCTATAAGAATAACATACCTCAGTTGCATTACTGGGATAATAACAAACTGAGGTAGATAAAGGAAAAAACATTTTGGATGGAGCACAGCTGAACACACATGACTAACCTCTGAGGCACAGGCTGCTTGGACAGAAAGTGTGGGAAGTTCTGAAGATTGCCTAAAAAAGAAAATAACCTTTGAAAATCTTCAGAGATATCTGAAGGTCTAGAGCAAGCCCTGGAGGTTTCATGGTGCAAGGGGGCAGACAAAGTATATGTGATAGAATGAACTTGGAGTAGAATGATGATTATAATAGTGGAATGTGTCACAACCTGCTACCAAACTCCAGCACCTAGCCCTGGCCCCAAGACTCCAACCTCTACAAACCAACCTCCACAACCGTCCCAGGCCTGGACCACTACTTGACCAGCCACCTTGCCAACCCCAGCCATCACCACCTGTCACTACCACCAGCCACCACTACCCCCAGCATCTCTCCAGCCATCACCACCTGCAACTACCACATCAGCACCAGCCCTGGCTATTCCTAGTGCTTCCTCAACTGCAGCAACCACATCAGTGTCAGGGCTGACAACTCCTGGCACTCCCCCCAGCCTGTGCTGAGGCCCCCATCATGCATTACAACCATGCATTACCACTGGTCCAACCTCCACATGCCACACCTCACTACTGCTTGCTTCTTTGCCTCATTGCCATTCCATGCCTCCACATTCTCAAAGCAAGACCTTTCTTTCAAGAGCTTCCTTTGCACCACACAACATGCATTGACCACCACTGCCACCTTGCATGATCCCCGGCTTCATCTCAAGCTCCAGGACCACAACTCATCACTGGAACCCAGACCTGAACCAAACCCTGGGGCCTACTTACCATACAGTATATAAGTCATAGAGTAGCAACTAGTACTCTAGTCTTGATATTGCCATACTTCCCATTTCTAGTTTTGTACTTTGTCTCTGTCTCTTAGTCTTGTGTGCCATGGTTTCCATTTTTAGACTCTATCTCTTTTTTGTTTCATACTTGTCTTGTATTGCCTTGTTTCCTCTCATCTCTACTTGTTTCATACTCTGAATCTATCTCTGCTTTGTCTCTTTCCCTCTGCATCAAGTCTTTAAGTTCCATCACTACTCTCTCTTGCCTTCATCTCAACTCATTCCATTAACCCTTCCCTCTATCTCATCTTGACTCTTTTCTTTTTTGGCTTGCTTAGATCTCCATGCCTCCCACCTTTGATTCCAGGACTTGCTAAGTCCCTGCACTTGCCCTGGCTCTCTATTCATTAGCCCTGAGGCTCACTTGTGCACCAGCGCTTGTTTCATCCTCTTCCCTCGCACCCTCAGGACTCACACCTACTTCAGCACTCATCTTCCACCCCCCTTCCCCATCCCTGGCACTCTTATTTCTGCCCCAGCATGACCAGTGATCCCTCGCTCCACCACCGCTTGCATTTCCAGCCTCACCCCAGTCTCCTATGCCCTGCGCTCTTAACAGTATCGCTGCATTTGTGGACATTGTGCGCATCACATAAGGATTTGCCCAGTGGACTGAGCCCCTGTGGTCAGCGGAACCTGACACAATACAGCAACCAATTTCAACATGTGAGGGGGAAATTGCACAGAGCATAAGAGTAGGAATTGCAAAAAGCAACCAACATGGAGGGAGAGGGACTGCCATGTATGTGCAGGTGGATAGTGGATTCCAATGCAGGGTTGTCCTCATTTGAACTAGAGCCCAAAGGAACATCCTTATCATCTTTGCCAATGTTCTTCATGGTGGGTAAGAGAAGAAATGTGTTGAAAGCACATGCAAGGGTGCTGAGACTAAATATCTGCCAAAAAGAAAGACAAAGCCATTGAAGAGAATGACACAGACATGAAGGAGAGTCTAAGATGGACTAAGGACCAAAACTAGGAAAAATCAACCACCTAGTGCTGTGAATGTGAGGCAAGGGATGTAGAGGCAAGTAGAGAGAAAGGAAGGGAAAGAAGAAGATTTTCAGATGACCCCCACATACCTGGGATATCTGCTGTTCAAAAGGAAATTCCAGTAATAATATTGTAATAAAACATAATTAAAAAGGTCTATGTAACCAGATGAGTTAACATCAAAACAGACGAGGATGATGAATCCTCACAAAACACTACAATGGATCTTTATAACTTCAGAATTGAAGAGCTTTGACTACATTAGATCTGTAAACAAATACCTGAGGGGGGCCTTTTGTATATCCAAAATGAGTAACTGCAAAATAGTTAAAGTTCATCACAAAGACTACACAGCACAAAGCCTCAGATTTTGACTGGTGTGAAATGACAAAACAATTCGAATAGTCTGAAAGTTTTGTGATAATTTCATCTCAAGTTGGCTTGTAAGGCAATTTGATGGCAATCCCACATTTTTTAAATATAGCAACTGGATTTAAAGGTTTTCCTTAGCATATACCTATGATTTTGATAGCCTGATCCTGAATCAAACTGGCATGCACATGCATGCATATGCACATTTTTGCATGCCTCCAGAGAATGTATATATATTGCCAGACTATACATCTCAATACAAGCATGTATGATAGCTTGGATTGAACTGACAACATTGAAATATTGATGTGAGACAGGCTTTGACAGCAGCAAGACTTATTGGTGAATAATGTACATGTACACATCACTTATCTTGATCAAGGTCCCAGAAGATGTTGTTCATCATTGTCTGGAAACTGGCCAGACTGTTGGTGAGTCCAAAGAACATGATGAGTGGTTCAAACAGCCCCCAATTGGTCTGGAAGGCAGCCTTCCACTTGTCTCTTTCCTGGTGGTGACGGATGGTGATGGCCAGGGGTTGCCGAGGTGGTTGGCTGGGTAGCGGTCCAGGTCCAGGACGGTTGTGGAGGTGGGTTTGAGGGGGTTGGAGTCCCAGGGCTGGGCCTAAGTCCTGGGGGTCAGTAGCGGGTTGTGACAGACCAGCAGTGATGTGTGAATGTGATGCATACAGCACCTGCAACTCTTGAGCAATATGCTCACTTCAAGAGTTGACAATCCTCTTTTTTGGCAGTTGCTGTGGTGTAAATCAGCGGAGAACATGTAACATAGACAAAATTTACATCCATCATAACCTGACAATTGATTGATGTCAAGGACATTTGCATTACAATAAGGGCATGGATGGAAATTGTGTGTATGCCCTGCTAATCCATTGAACTTGCAAGCAGCAGGTGTATTGCAATTTGCACAAAGACAATCTGCATACACTATGTCCAAGTTCTTGCCATATATCTCCATCTGGACTCCTTTCAACTGTTTTATCAGTAGCAGAACATACTTATACACAAAGATATTCAAAACTATACCTTGCTTGAGCTGCTTCAACTCATTAACCAGCAGTTCCATCGCATTGTTCAGTTGTTCTGGTGGTCAGTTCTTTTGGTACAAGCATGATCAAGGGACAAATTACATTGAATTACAGATAGCAATGCACACAAGGGAGATGATTGATGACAATGTAAATAAGACCAGTACAATGTGGGTGCCCAGTAAGTACACCAAATCTGAGCTCTAGTTAGATAATGTAAGAAGAACATACAAAATGATCTACCAGTCAGTATTCAATGTTTCCAAGCTTCCAAATTCACAGAAAATGCCTGTTTCAGACTGGTACCACATATCGCCGTTATGAATATCTGTCATTATAAAATCAGGGTTGTTATTATGAATGGGTGTATGCACCTCCTTTTAAGCAACCAAAGCTGGATTTCTGGTGCTCTGGAGGGTCCTGATAGGCATCGGCTCCTCAGGAAGTGCGTTTGCAGCTGCAAAAATGTTTAAGGTTGCGTCAAGGTCCCCAGAGGCATGTCCCCAGCTTAATTTCTCAAAGATGTTGCCTAAAACTGCTTTGAGGTATGCCATTTGTGCACATGGTTGTTCCTTCATAGCAGGAGTTCTTAGAATCAATCCAGCATTGTCATCCGAAGGTTGCATGAATGGATCTGGGTCTGGATCTGGGCTTGCAGGAATGAATGGTCTCAGCGTGTTAGCCGAAGGCCTGCGTGATGGCCCGTGGGAAGAAATATGAGATGCTCTACGAGATGGCCCGTGAGATGAAGCATGAGATGGTTGCTGTGATAGCACACCAGACTGTCCATGAGATGGTAGACAAAAGGGTGGACGAGACTGTCCAAGTAAGGCCTCACCAAAAGACCCATGACGAGAAGGTCCACAAGAGATACCACCAGAAGATGAGGTGAATGAAGATTCACGCAACACTGTTGACTGCTCCTGAACGTCTGATGGAGCGACACAAGATAGCATCAGTTGTGAGATGATTTTGCACTGAGTTCTTGGATCCTGAGTACTGGGATCCTCAGATAAGCCACTGCATATTCTTGGAGCTCCAATTACACTACTCGAGGCTATGATTTGAGGTCTAAGGTGCCCTCGACCATATATTTCCTTTCGTGCCGTGACACTTGCTGCCGTGATTGATATGTAAAGCCTCCTGGTTTCTTTGAGCACTGTGTACAGTAGCAAGGAATGCGTATAATTCGATGTCTGCGCTCATGTGGCATCAGATAGGGTATAAACAGTTCAGCAATCAAGCAATTGGTACGTATAATGAGCGAGGGATTGACTGTGGGAATTTGGAAAACGCGTCGCATACGATGCACGCGCCTGGTATACACGTGTGGCAATCACGACCATGCAGATACGTTTTTTTTTTTTCAAGTCCCTCTTGAGATTTCACCTTTAGGACTATCTCCAACCTATTCAAGTTGTCTCAAAGTTTTCTGACGAGAGAATCTCAGAAATTGGAATGATTACAAAACATAAGATAATTTGAATATGTTTGTAAATTTCCTGGATTCGAAATCTCAGGCTTTGTGCTGTGCTAGCAAATACCGATCGTAGAGCCAGCCACCTGGGCCAGTAGTGGAAAATAAACGGGAAGTAACTAAAAGAAGTAAAACATATCACGTAACATGAGATATGACGTACGGTAGTGTAAGTCTCTGTTCAACAAGATCTGAGCCCGTTACGGTGCTTGATGATTGCGATTATAGCAAGTGAGAAGGCACATGCATTGGAAAGTGAAGATGCCATAATTACAAAACAATACCAAGTCATCGTTGCTAAGCTGAGTCACTGAGGAAGGAGAGAAGAGGAAATTCTAAGGACTATGGTATGGACACAAGGATTTGAATGGTTGTCATTAATCATTAGTCCCTAAATGAAAGGATTGATAAGGAAAATCTAGCAGTCCTGCATGCAAACCGATGCCTTGAATGAAAGCAAGCCGGATAGTACAACAAGAAGTGAATGAGTGATTTCCTATGAAAAGCCCAGATCATGCTAGAAGTTGTCTGTAATCCTAGATTACCACTTACAGATACTTGGACTTGTAAACCATATTTCGACATGGATATCTCGTGTTTGAATTGGGAACTTCCTTACTTCTTTTCTCTCTAAGCTGAGATTGACTTGAGCTAATGATTAACGTAACCTTATTTCCAACACGCATATAATCTGTCGACATTGGTAATTGAAGACAACGGTCTTTCCACTCGAAAGCTTCACCTTCTCCTTAAATTCACAACCTACGCTATGTCTGTCCTGGAGCTTTGTGTAACTGACGTTGTCGCATACTTTCTAGGCATTTGCTACGCCTTCAAGCTGCTAAGGCACCATCTCTTGAGACGGCATGACGGGGTTCAAACAACATTGTTACGAGGACCTCCAAGTCAAAGTCTTTTGTTTGGTCTCACTCGTGTCATAAGAGGATCGAACGATGCTGCCCATTTAATAGAGCAATGGATTGACCAATATGGTCCAGTATTTTGTGTGCCTGAAGTAATGCAATCTACGAGGGTTGTAATAGCCGATCCTAAAGCTGTCACTCATTTCTACTCCAAAGAAACCTTTGACTACGTTAAAACGTCACAATCAAAGTCTTTCGTCAAGCGAGTTGTAAATATTCACTTTTCTTCACTGGAGTACCTCTCACACCTCAAATACTTAGTTCGGACGAGGATTGTTGTGGGCTGAAGGAGAAAGTCACCGCAGGTTTGTAGCCATTACTACTTTCCAGGATCGCCGTGACAGGCCCTTGTATCAGGCAGCGCAAAGCTCTTTCTCCTGCATTCAGCAACGGCTCAATTCACAAACTGACTTCGGTTTTCTACAATTTGTCGTACAAGGTCGGTAGTCACTGCAACTGCGGCAGTCGATCTGTCATCATCATGATCTTTTTAGCTGAAGGATAACTGGGACGCAATATTAGGCTCTTCCGCTGCTGATGGAGCAGTTATTGATGTTCAGAAATGGTACGTTGAAATAATTACCACTTGTAAGATATGCTGAAATTTATCAAACAAAGGATGAACCACGTGTCGTAAGTAATCATCATATATCCTTTATTTAATTGAACGGAGCATCGCAGTCTTGACTCGATAGGAATTGCCGGATTCGGGCATGACTTCGGCTCTCTGGACGGAAAGGTTCCCTCTCTTATCCCTATGTTTGAAGCAATCAATTCAAGGTCAAGTCCTCTATCTCTCTTCATCTTCATGCTTGGACCGATTCTACCATTTCTCTTCGAGCTACCTACGAGCGAGAGCAGACAGTGGTCAGAACTGCACGGTACAATGGAACAGATTGCAGATGATCTATTAAAAAGAACACGAAAGGAACACGAAGAGCTGTTATGCGAGGAGGAGAAATCTATCATTGCTTTATTAAGTAAATATCCCGAATTGATGTTTATTGTCCCCTCATGATGTATCAGTAAAGGCAGAAAGCACGGATACGCCATTACGAATGTCGAAAGAAGAGGTTTTGGCTCAAGTAAGCATATTTCTCGAACAACTATTCGATATCTGACAGCTTCGTAGATGGTTGGCAAAAAATCTTTTCATCTCATGCCTTTCGTCTGACCTTCCGCAAGAATACTATGCTGGTTGCAGGATACGAAACCACATCAAGTAAGCATTTTGAATTTTGAAATTCTCATGTGTTCTGTCACCTCATCTTGAAATTTAGTTAGTCTGACGGTAAAGCAAGAGGATGGTTGTTTACTTCCTCTCAACTGATATAGTAACGTCAGTGGGCACTCATCGAACTTGCAAGAAATCCCGGGAAGCAGCAAAAACTCCGTGAAGAGCTGTCTCGGTTTTCGATGGCCCCCACTTGGGAACAACTCGTTTCAGAACTCCCATACCTCGATTCTGTTGTTCACGAAGTACTGAGACTGCATCCCCCTTTTACAGATATACATGCAGTTGTGCGTGATTGGATACTCTTCAATATCTATCTACTGAGGATTATAACAGGCAGCCGAGAATGATATTATCCCACTGTCCACCCCAGTTTTAAATGCTACAGGAGAAATAGTTTCGAGCATTGTTGTACAAAAGGGTACCCTTGTTAGCGTTCCGATCCGCGCAATCAACAGATCGACAGCCTTCTGGGGACCAGATGCCAAAGAATTCGAACCAGAACGATGGCTTGTAAATCTTGACGTTCCAGCGAAACAGTTTCCAGGACATCATCATATTCTCACCTTCTCAAACGGACCAAGGATGTGTTTGGGACGTCGTTTTGCTCTAGCAGAATTCAAGGTTCGTATTTCCTCAGGTTACACTGAATCATACAGTGAATACATGCCGAAGGCCGTACTCTTTGTCCTTATACGGAACTTTGCTTTTGAATTGCTAGACGGTCCAGAAACGAAGATCGAAAAACACCGTTCGATGTTGCCCCGACCTAAAGTAGCGGGCCAGATTGGAGCAAAAGTTCCGATGAGAGTTATGCACGTAGCATGAGTATTGCGAATGCTACACATATCTACAAAATGACTAGCCTTTCGGACAATAAATAGAACTCTTTTCCCCCGTGGACTGTCCTTGATTTCGCAAAGGCAATTGATACGTCTGCCTCTTACCAGAGACAGGCCAAACAAGTCCGAACTAAAAATGAATGTCCAAAGATATTTTCTAGTATCTATCAGGCCATCTGCATCACCAGCCATTGTCTCTGTCACGACTGGAAGCATAGAGTGATGAAGTGTAAGGATCACACCTGTCCAATTGGCGTCAATTTCTTCGTTTTCGCAAACCGCCGATATCTCGTCACGAAGATCTTGCAAGCTAGATAACGTGCTAGCCCTTGGACAATTTGAGATGGATGATTTCCCAAGAGACAACGTGGGTGGGTTTGTGATGTCATGCCGAGTTTTACGATCGACGGCATTTCACTTGCTTCCGTGATTATCGAATTGATGCGCATAAGCGCTGAGAGGCCGCAAAATTTGATGACTGGATAGAGATGACAAGACGAGAGGTTAAGCGCTCCGAACCCGAGCTCAGACCGAATGGAGGGTTGAAGAAAACAATTGCAAGTTGAGAACGATTAGAAAGAAAGGAAAATGAAAGAAAGCTAAATTGCAATCGACGACAAAGAGGATGAAGATAGAGAAAAGTATCACAAGATTAGAACACAGGCGAGCAGAGAAACATTGAGAGAAAGAGGCGGGCACAGAATGAAGGAAGGTCAGATGAAGGAGGATGACACAACATAAACAAATGATGGGTATTAAATGTGGTCATACTAATCAAAAGGGAGCCGGCGGTGGTTATGAACGTCAACGCAGGAAGACAAGAAAGAAAAGGGAGAATGAGATTAAGGTGGGGAGAAGTAACGGGACCGGCCTAATCATATTTCCTTCCTTCAATCGCACATAACGAGCTACCCACCCTCCTCTCTGCCCGACCCAACCTCGTTTCTTTCTTCCTCGATCGACAACTGCTTCTTCATCCTGTGCGACACTCAAGACTGACGAAGGCTACCCTACCCAACCGGTTCATCCAACTTCGGTGATTAGAGAACGACGCAACCACTCTTGTTCGAGCGGCGACTCTTCGACCGCGAGAGAAGGGCCGCACGTGTGGCGTACTGGAAGACCTCGCGCACGCCCTCGCCTGATTTGGCTGAGCACTCGAGGTAGTGCTTCGCTCCAATCTTCTGGCTAACGGCCATACCCTGAGATTGAAAGATTGGCCTCAGGTGTTGTGAGAGAAAGAAAAACGACAGACCTCTTCCGGAGTAACAGGCCGTTGGCTTGTTTTCCTAAGCTCCTCGATCACACGAGGATCGCGCCTGAGGTCTTTTTTGCACCCGACGAGAATGATCGGCAGCCCGGCACAGAAATGCATCACCTCGGATATCCACTGTTCGAAATAACAAGAACACGTAAGTCTCCAGTGCGATTGGTAGATGAGAAAGTGGTCTGACCTTCTCCTGGACGTTATCGAGGGAATCAGGCGAGTCAACGGCAAAACAGATGAGGATGACGTGAGAGTCTGGATAGGAGAGCGGGCGGAGGCGGTCGTAGTCTTCCTGCCCTGCTGTATCCCATAGCGCCAGCTCGACGTGCTTGCCGTCTACTTCGACGTCGGCGACATAGTTCTCGAACACGGTGGGGACATAGACCTGAAAAAGGGGCCAAGTTAGTCTCGTGCCTCCGTTGGATTTGGATTGAAAGGCTAATGTGTGTAGCAATGGTCATATCAATATAGAACAGACGAATAAGGGGAAGTGCAGGAAAGAACAAGTGTAAAGGCACAAGGACTCTTACTTCAGGGAAAGTTCCTTTCGAGAATACGATCAACAAGCATGTCTAAAAGCGAAACCGACAAACTGTCAGCACATGCAGATGCACAGGCCAGCATCGGCTCGGCTCCGGGCAGAGCCAAGCAGACACACCTTTCCACAAGCACCGTCTCCAACGATAACGAGCTTCCTTCTGATCTCAGCCATTCTATCAAAGGGTCAACGTGTATGGGTCGTATACGAAAAGGTCGTAGAGGAACAAGTATAGCAGAGGGGCTAAGGCGCTAGGCACTGAGCTGGGCAACGGGGGTCGCTGCTGTCAACAACACAACACTGTGATCACACCATTCGGTTTTAAAGCGCCGGTTCAAATTCCCCGGCTGCTTATGTAACCCGTCTGTGCGTGGGAGCACCATGCGTATCTGCACCGCTCTGCACCGCTTTGTGCGCCCAGGGACGCTGAAGTCGTTCGAGGGAGTATGCTGATATTCATTACGGTTACTTCTGTACCCGACAGCTGCAGGAGGTTGAAGACTGCAGAAGTACTCAATGACAAGGCGAAACCATACTGATACCATACTGATGCGTCTTCGCGGATCATTATCTATCTCTCCATTCAACATTACTTCCGCATTGTATCGTCACAGCTCCATATAAACTACGGAAGATTGCGACCTCCGCCCACACACACAGTCTAACTTGTCAACGATCCTAGGACGCCGAAGCGGTTCCGCTCATGAATGACCCTTGATACAAAATGCTTCCGTCTCGACTCTATCTGCTTTTTTCTTGGCTGATTAGGATTCACACCGTCTGTGTCTAACAACTACTGAGAAACACTGTCTCTATGAACCCATCATGAGATTAATTAATGCGGTCAGAGGAATACTCGTCATCCCCGTTCGACTCGGTGGTCTTGTGGCGAGAAGAAGGTTTCGCCTTGCCGGCTCATCACAACAACCTTTCTGTATCAGCTGTACGATTTCGGGTAAATTAGCCGTTTGCACAACTTTCCTCATCACTCGTTACAACTGCTACCGTGTTCGACTCTGGATCCTGGCATCGGAAGTTCCCAGTCAAGTCGCCCGCCTCGGGCATAATCCTCAAGAATCCAGTTCGCTCTGCATAAAAGGTATTAGATTAACTCAGAGACAACATCTAACTTTTGAGATTCGTCATTTACTGGGAGAAAATCACAGAAAAGCGTCAGCCCCTCTCTGAAAGTGACACTATCCGATCGATCTTCCTACCTTCTCAAAATTTGGATTTATCTGCCTTCCCAGGAGTTTCTACGCTCTGGGTCTAATGGCTCAATAAAAGGTTCGCGTCACATCTTCTCTAGTTCTGAACCGGATTATCTAGTGCTCCATAAGGAGATGACTACGACCAAACAAATCCTCGTACAAGAGTATATTTTGGGTTTGACGTTTGATACCGCGAACATTGCGACATTCGACCACATTAGCAAGGCTCGACATCACAATTACCAAGCTCTACAGCCAGATTGGTTTTCGTACGAGAGTATATTTTGGGTTTGACGTTTGATACGACATTGCGACATTTGACCACATTAGCAAGGCTCGACATTACAATTACAAAGCTATACAGCCAGATTGGTTTTTGCCCGAATTCGGCCTCGGAATTTCTTCACCAACCCCAGTATCCCAATTCGACTCCAGGTCTGTCATCCTCATCCCCACCAGAGTATGTATCTATTTATTTGATTTTTGTTTTTGTTTTTGTTTTTGCTTTTGGCTCTTGCACTATCTACGATGTTATCGGTTCTTCACCGGCGCCACATCGGCATCGGGCAATTTTACCCACCCAAATTTTGTGTCTATAGGAAAAATGTTCAGTTTGACCTCCGGATCGAGGTGCTACTCCTTGCTGTTCTACAGTGCCGAGAATAACTATCTAATTCAGACTCGGATTCTCACCCATATCAATGTACAAGAAACTTTTTGTACCCTTCAAGTGCGTATACAGCCTCGATGGCTTCAAGAACTCTGGCGGCATTGCAGAACGTTCAAACGCTTGAGCGAACGAACTATGGCCTGAACCTATCGATCGAATACATATATAGATATATCATTCAAATCACTCGACCCATCGGCGCCAATCTGCTTCACGCCCATCACAGCATCCATGTCAACGCCTCGTTCTGATCCCTACGCTGTCTTCGGTCGACTCACTGCGCTCTTACTCCGGAAATCTCGAGATGAATCGTCACACGGGTGTTACACATGTTTTTTATCGTTGCGATTGTTTCTTTTAGGGACGACCTTGGAGTTCATGGGACTCACGAGGTTGCAAGTGCCAACGCTTCCCGATATACATGGCCTGATGTTGTGCGGCTGCGCGGAAAAGATCGATCGAATCACTCATAGAGTCAGAAGTACTCTTCATGCGATACTGACGACTTGACAGAATTCATCGAGAAGAACGAGTACTTACATCACTCACACGTATTTATTTTGTAGATTATCGACCAAGTGCACACCAAGACAACCTCAGGTTTAATGCGTCTATCCCTTTGCCGCCTTGCTTTTGTTATTTCCCAGGATACGTCAAGTCATGTCGTAATGATCCTCTTTGCGCTGGCTTTGTATTCCCGAAACTCTTGTAGCCAACAGGAACTACGTCTTTAATTTTGCTCCTATAATATAAAGTTCAAGACGGTGGAGAAGAGTGAACTGTCAGATATCCTGGTAGAAGTCGCTTTCTTTAACGACGGCCAGCTGAAGATACATCACGAAGGGAGAACACGGCCCTGCCATATGGCCTAACAACGCTAGTATGAATAAGGGTGTCTTCGTATCTGCCACAGAACAGTCCGTATACCATCAGCAATGGTTTTACGATAACGATCTTTACCACCTCGAGTGGAGGTTCCATGTAGACACGATAGGAAGGTTCAAAGAAGATGACCCAAAGCGAACACTGGCAATTTCCGACTAACTCTAAATCCTGGCCTCACTATCTTCTTGCAAAACGAATGGTTTCCCACAAGCGTTCCGTCCGCATCGAATTTGACAGAAAGGTGTGCTATAACAATGCCCGTCTTTGACGAAATCGTATACCATCCAATTATGTCCCTTTTATCAGATTTCTCTGTCTTGGAAGGCGTTTTAGTTGAGTTTTGAAGATCGGGTCCATCTCGGACTCTCATTGAGCGCCTGACTCAGGTGGTGGCGTTGATCTTTTGCGTGATAACGCTTCTGCCTTGCTTCTGCCTCTTTCCTGTCCGGAAGTGCCCGTTTCTTCTCGACTTCGCTCCAGACTACATCAGCATAAATACTTACTCATGGATGGCTGGAGGATCTCTACCTGCCCCTCATCTTGGTCTTTGACAAGAAAGCGTACTCTTGGTAAGAGAAAATTAGCTCCATGTTACACGTTTCTAAAAGATGTATAGATTTTTAACTCGATACAATGTCAGAATTTGCTCTGTGTGACGATAGAGTTTCTCTGCGAAAGGCTATGTCTGCATTGAGCGGGTCCACCATACTTGCCTTTGATTGCGAAGGAAAAAAGCTCGGTACTGTAGGGGGAAAGCTATCCTTCATTACTCTCCGCTCTATCAACCCACGTGCTTCATCTCCCGAAGCCTATCTTGTTGACGCGGTGAAGCTCGGTCAAGAAAGCTTGCGTCCCATCTTTGACCTACTTGAGAACGAGCTGATCCTAAAAGTCGTATTCGATGGTCGTATGGATTCGAGCTGCTTGCTTCATGACTATGGAGTCCGCCTTCAAAATGTCGTGGACTTGCAGCTGGCGGACGTCAAGTCCAGAGTCCACGAGAGTTTGCAACGTCGCATAGCTCGCTTTCCGAGGTGGATTAGCCCCTGGGACGTTTATCAAAACCCCGGCCGCTACGAAAAGATATACAAATTATCCGGCTTGGAGCAGTGTGCCGAAGAGCACTCACTCATACAGAAGGTATTTTCAAAGCGCCAATGTGAGTATCACCTAAGCTTCTTCATTCGTTGTCTTAGCCTGATCATTCCTACTAGTTGATCATAGTCTGTGGCTGGAACGTCCTGCCAAAGAGGCTAACCTCAAGTATGCTGCTCGCGATGTCAAGCTTATCAGCATGATATTCGACAAGTTCGTTTCAGCAGGATACATCTATCCGAATATCAAGGAGGATAGCTTGCGCTACGTCATGATCTGGAGCGATGCGCAACCAAAAGCCGGAGACTGCGCTCGTAGCAATCCTTTCCTGCCTTTGAACATTATCGATTACAATCCTGAAGCTCGAGAGACTGACAAATGCTCAGGTTGCAGTCGTATATTACCCGAGTCTTGCTTCTCCAAACATGGATGGAAAGATCCCCGGGTCCGTCGATGCAATGTTTGTCATGTGGTAATAGGCAATATCCCTATGTCAAAGGGCATCGGCGCAGGATCATACTCGAACACGTACGCACTTTCACTCTTCTGAACTTACAAAACTTGTACTATACGTGCTGAAAACTTTCTTTGTATCCTGTGTCAATTCGAGCCGGATTCCCCTTGTTCAGCCATGTATTATTAACCCAGAATGAGCTACGACACTTGAGTCCCATCTCTCCAGTTTTTCTCATGTCGCTATTTTTGACCATGAGATCAACAAGGAAACTCCGAATGCGGCTACATACTCTGATCCTGTCAAAGTTCCGGCTATCTTATCACCCACTGTGATGTCGTCAGAGACAGTACTACTCGGGAACGATTTCTGAAGCTGAAGCTCCAAGCGCTTTTGAGGAATTCTGATCAATCAAAGTTGCATTGAGCTACATATCGATGTCCCTCTCACGAGCCGATTCCGAGTCCTGTCCTGAAGACAAGGATAGCAGAGAACTGCATGGAATTACGCTGTGCATGTGGGTGCTTATGACGATAGTAAGCTCAGTGTTATGGTCGCTCAGATGGAGTGAATTTTTACGTCACCGTGAGAGGTATATGCTACACATTAATTTCGTGAAGAAGCGTGGTCATCCTATTTGAACGCAAGGAGAACAATCGTTACATACGCTGACGCGGATTACAATATTAGTCTATCCTGCACCATACTGTCCATGGAAAACGAATGTATGAAGCGAAAGAATACCTCATTCGCGGATCTATAGAAAAGCATTCCTGGCACTTTTATATGACAGAGATTCTTTCAGGGCAGTATACGATGAAAATATAGCTCGTGTAAAAGACGACTTCTTAAAACTGCCAGTTCTCTTGTTCAAGGTCACGATTTCTGACTGAACTGGTGTTGCATTGCGTCATTGTTGGTCCACAAAATGCAGATGGCACTGAAGCGCATTCTGACCCATGATAACTGGCATATGATCTCCTTTTCCTACAGAAGACACTACCATTCGTGGAATAAGATGGAACAGTATACAGAGAGAGGTCAAGATATGAAACACGAGAATTCGCCGCATAGGATATATTTTGATCAATCGGTTTCAGCAGAGCCGTTGCTACCTTCGTCATCCGCGTCAGCTACAGTCACAGTCATCATGTCATTCAAACTTAGCTCGAGTGAGTCAAAGGTCTAGGGAAGGATATATGAAGACCAACCAATGTACGAAAGGACGCATAACTCGCACAACTTGTCCCACCCTTTCTGCAAAATCTTCGGCAAGTACTTCGTCATCTGAAAATCTGAATAGTAAAGGAGTTTGAGCAAACTAAAACGCATATAAAGTGGTCGCACCGATACACTACAGCGAACGAACGGCACTTTAGAAGATCAAGGTCCCTGGTGCAGCTTGTCAGTGCGGGCATATCATTTTCAACGATAGTCGAAAAGAATGAACACCGACCTATGGTTCTTGTCAATTCCTTTAGGCGCAACTTTAAGTTCATCCTCCCTTCCAAAAATGCTCTGACGCGAGCTGTCGTGCGAAGGCTGGGGTTCACCGAAGTAAGCTACAAATTCTGGTGCCGAGATGACCTCACGAAGTCGGTCAGCTCCAGCTCTGCGCTGAATATTAGTTCTGGTATGGTCTGTCTCGGTATAGACATGGACAATAATGTATAGAAACTCGATACCGAATATTCATGAGTTCGTTGCGTGCTGGACACCATGAACCTGCTGCGACAATGCTCTCTCCCCCGGGTTGTACTGTGGTCGTAAGGACACATAATCAACGTCGACGCATTGAATCATATAATTATGCTGACCTGCACTGTGGCAGAGCCGAGAACATCAGTGTCCATACATCATAGCAAGGAAGCTGGAAGATTAAGACTGACATATGATCTGAGGATCAAGGTCAGTAATTTTGTGACTCAATCGTGTCGGACCCGGTAAGAAGAGGAAGGATAGGAAGAGAATCACATAAGCACAAATTGACTCACATTTAGCCCAGATACCTTTCCTCCCGCTCCGCGAAAAGCTCGCCGAGAAGTGGCCCTTGTATGGTGTCTTATCGTTACTAAACCTTACATCGCGATAGATTCGATGAATCAAGTCTTTGGGTGGCAAAGGCGGGACCTGAGGGTCAGCCTCTGTGATTCGGTCCGTCATTGCTTCTACAAATGCCTTCCATTCATTTTCAGCTTGGCGATAAACAGGTTCTGATGGGCGAGAGATGCTTGAATGAAAAGGGCAAACGAAGGAAGAGACTAACCGTGAAGTTTGAACCTAACGAGACAAAAAGTCAATACGATAGGCGGTGATTGAAATGAATACGGACGAACCACTGACGATCATTACACTCTGGATCCTTGAGTTGCACCAGAAAATTAAGCGTGTTCCGGGATATCTGACCAGGAGGAACTGTAGAAAATAGTCAGAATACATCCAACTTGTCCTAAAACCGTACAGACGCGCCTTGTCCAGTCTTCGGCGCCTGGACAACTACACCTATGACTTCCTGCCCGTCTTTGAGATTGAGGTCATCCGGTTCATCCTCATCCCTGTCCTCGTTCTTCTTCGACTTTGCTTTTCTCTTCTGAAAGGCCGCCGTTTTAGTTTTTTTGGCACTGCGAGAGGAGTTCAACACGCTCCCAGACGCGTTTCGTTTGCGTTTGGCGCCAACAGGAAAATCATCTTTATCTAACGTGTCGCTGTCGTACGCATCTTTTCTTTCGTCGTCTTTGTCAGACTCTCGATCTTCTCCTGTATAGGCAGAGTCCTGATCTTCATTACCTATCTCGCCTTCGCCCGGACTTCGCTCGCGTGCGTCCGACTTGGATGTGGTGGGCTTTTGCTGTGACTTTGGCTTCCCCTTATGCCTTAAAGACATAGGCTTCTCGGGCTTTGCAGCATGAGTACGCGTATGTTTTCGTGTCTGAAGCGTCGGAGACGAAGCAGTCATTGAACAGAGTTTTATCGGTGATAACAGAATTTGTACCGACTTGATAGGTTTCAATTTCTGATGTCATCCACTTCTTTGACTGTGTTGTGGTCTGTTGTCCAGCGCCTCCTTTGGATACTTGAGTACTCGCGACTCAATTTGGCACTTCACTCATGGTCAAGACCGAGCAGGGTCGCTCGATGAGTGAGGGTTCTGTCTTTCCGTGTCCATGCTATCGCCCAACTCGATCGTTGATCAGCTGACTTCAAAAACGTATATCGTGTTCAAGATTGTCTACTGCTGTTGCTCCTAGCTCGTCTGAGTTCGACGAAAAATCTCATTGGTTTGCAATGAGGCTGAAGTTGACCATGAAAGGACACTCCGCGACTGATACAATTACTGTCTTTTCCGCATCGACCTACATGACCAATCAGAGGGACATCTAGGGCCTGAATGAAAAATACAATACCCCAATATCAAAGCAACAATTTTTACTCTTGTCTGCAGTGTCTCTGTCGTCAATATCGTCATATATAATGGAATAATGCAACGTACTGGCTGTGGTCTGGAGTAACAGTATCCTACAGAGCGTCTTTCATCTCCTATTAACGACTTGGTTACCATGCGCTATCTGTTCAACGCTTTCTATGAAATCAATTTTTGTCCGCAAAAGTCTTCTTTCTAATCATGTCAAGCCCTTTCTCCAGAATGAGACTCCAAGGACATGAAGTACTGACTGAACACTCGGTAGGCGTCTACAACCCAGATACGAACGCTTGTGAACAGCCAAAAAAGAAGTGCGACATCCAGGGAGACTTCGCGTTGTGACGAGACCTGACCGACGTCACTGATATAGAAGCTGAATGACAGGCAATATAGGCGAATCTTTCGGAGGTGTCATACGTGCATAAGTGTTACATTGTCTGTTGGATTTTCATTCACAGCTCGACGAATTAGCCGGTCAACGAAGTGCTTGTCAATCATTCATGTCGCCTGCCATACAAGCAAGGTATTAGTCTTTCATTCTTTCCGCTTTCTACACTCTCCGAGAGTTTCGATGATAATACTGTTTCTCTCGTTCAATGTTCCCTTTCACACTTTAGGGACGAATTTGGCGTAAATAGACT
>JAGGAQ010000158.1:0-36906 GCA_017657225.1 Termitomyces sp. T69sscA | reverse complement strand
ATTATGCCAGCATCCTAAGCAACAAGTGCTGAGTTCCTCAGTCCCAACCAATGTATATGACCAAGGGCTATAACACAACTGGAGGTGCCATATTCCCTTGACCTTTGTCCACTAATCAAAACTGATGCTGACCCATCAAACTGGAGAAGTAAACCAAGCAAAGAATGCAATGGTTGATTCTCAGCTGACATGACTGACTTCAAGCGTTTCTCTTTCAGCAATTTCACATACTGTCTAACCCTCTTTCCAAAGTTCTTTCCATCTTTCCCTCACGGTACTTGTTTGCTATCAGTCTCTTGCCAATATTTAGCTTTAGATGGAACTTACCACCCATTTAGAGTTGCATTCCCAAACAACCCGACTCTTTGAGAGCACATCTGAATGCACTAAAGAAGCGTGTCAAGGATGGGATTTTCACTCTCTATGATGGTCTATTCCAGGACACTTATACACGTGCCAGCACTGACAATGCTTCTCTAGATTACAACCCAGGCAGCATAAGCTAACAGATTTTCAATTTGAGCTTTTCCTGCTTCACCTGCAGTTACTAGAGGAATCCTTGTTAGTTTCTTTTCCTCCGCTTATTGATATGCTTAAGTTCAGCAGGCAGTCCTACCTGATTTGAGGTCAAAGTTTATAAGTGTGGGTTTGGTTAGAAGCAGAAGCCCTTTATAAACTGTCCATAGTGTAGATAACAAAAAGATGTTTATCACACCAGGGAACAAGGAGGTTCAACAAGAGGTTCCTGCTAATGCATTTAAGGGGAACTGACTTTCTTGGGGATTTGAAGCTAGCAAAGACTCCCAAGATCCAAGCCTATCCAAGCTCACAAAAAGCTGGTTAGGTTGAGAATTTATTTTTCATTGATGTGAGAGCCAAAAGATCCATTGCTGAAAGTTGTATATTCGATTAAAGGTGTTGAGGCCAATAAAACAAAAGCATTCTGATACAAAGAGTGTATTGTGTATAGCATAGACCGAGAGGTCAATGCATGGAAAATCCATACAAACAGCCCCCTCAAAGTTTACAAAAGGTGCACAGGTGATTTAAAAACAATGGGCACCCAGTAGTCTTGGACCAGCCAGAGTGAGCCATCCTTCTTTTTGATGAAGAAGACTGGAGAGGCCATTAGTGACTTAGAAGGGCAGATGCAGCTGGAGTCCAGGCTCTCCTGAAGGAAGGCATCAAGCTTGTTCTGTTCCTTAGATGCTAATGAGTACACCTTACAGCTGGAGGGTTTAGAGTCTGGCATCACTTCAATGGCATGGTCCCACTGTTTGCGCTCTGGAGTGAGTTAAAAGAGGTCTTAGAGAACACATCCTCAAAGCTGTGGAAGTACTGGGGCCCCACTTCCTGGAATGCCCAGGGCAGGGAGTTGGTAGCACACCCCTGGGCTAACCACTAAAAGGTGGTCTGGCTGGCCCAGATCTCCTCGATGGGTGGCAATGGGTGCAGGGTGGTTGCATAGATCTGGTCCCCAGCTTCTATTGCCTCATCTGGAAACTCCAGGTGATGAATACCATGGAAATCCCCATGTGATAGACCCAAGATAGTTCTAGCTTTGTAACAACTGTCACATTTTTTTGACTCTTCTGGGCTCTTGGTTATCACTTGGGGCAACAATTAAAAATTTGCAAATTCTCTAGTGCCACATCAGCAAACATGTCTTATGTCTGGATCAGGCAATAAAAAGCTGACACATCCTGGTACAGGTGACCCATCGGTCCCTCAAACAGATCAGATGCAGACAGCGTCAGTGTACTATCATCATTGACAACAGGTTCAAGAGTTGGTAGAATGTCAACTGACTAGTTCCAGAGTAAGTTTGGAAGATCTCATTAATGATGAGGATGAGAAGCAGCAGGTAGTCACAATTGCAATCAGAGTACAAGGTCCTTTTAGAATTGACCAGTGCCGCTGACAGATGTCCAGTGGGCATACAATCCATGGATGCCACTGGAATGGAACAAGGTAGTAGCTTCCATAGTAGCATACAAATACACTAAGTCTAGTTGATCCCAAGGTGAGGTCTATTGACAACTATCAGAGGACAAAATCTTGAAACCATTGGAGATTGACTTCAATGGTGTATTGCTCAGAGCAATGAATGTGAGGTAGCTGAGATGACCAAGCCAAGCATTACAGCCTATATATAGTAAGGCTGCATATTGAGGATGCAAGTCAAGAGCACTTATGTGCACTGTGGGACATATTTGAACCCAAGGTGTCCCCATGTACAAAACACATTGAGAAAGGCAAAGCAAAGGCCCAAGGCCTCACAGAGGAGGATATCCCATGATTGCACCAGAAATGGCAGCACAAGTATGTGGATATAGTAAATGGGACAAAAGAGGAGCTTCCACCATGGAGGGAAGTTAATCATGAGATTAATCTCATAGACAATCACAAGCAGTACAAGTACCATTTGCCTCGCTGTCCACAAGCGCTGCAGGACCAGTTGCAGGAGAAAACTAACTGCTACATCAACACAAAGTGGTGGAAACCACAACCAGTGGTGCAAGCAGCACCATTGCTATGCATTTCCAAGAAGGATGGGACACTGTAAATGGCCCTGGATGCATGCCAGCACAATAATAATATGATTAAGGACATGACACCACTTCCAGACCAGTAAGTCATATGAGAGGATGTTGCTAAAGCAAGTGAGTGGTGCATGCCACAGAACTACAATGATATCCAATGTTTTGTTGGCTTAGTCAATTACATTGGTAATTTTCTACCAGACATTACAGTGTATACAAGCCCTCTCATGGCTATGACTCAGAATAGGTCTCCTGTTCATTGGAGACCACTTCACCAGTGGTGCTTTGAGATGATCAAGCAAATTTGCATGAAGACACCAATCATACGACCTATAGACCTGGGTATCAATGAGCCAATATGGCTCATCTTCTGTGAGGCATCTAAGACTGGCATAGGGGCCATGTTTGGCCAGGGCAAGACATGGCAAACCTGCAGACCTGCAGGATTCATGTCAAACAAATTCACGTCTGCACAGCACAATTATGCAGTACACGAGTTGGAAACACTCACAATACTGAAAGCCCTCCTGAAATGAGAGGATAAGTCAATGGGCTACAAAGTCCATATCATAACAGATCACAAGGCTCTTGAGTTCTTCAAGACCCAGGTACATTTGTCACCACCACAACGTCAATGGATTGACTACATGTTGCACTATCAGTTTGATATCATCTATGTCAAAGGTGAACTAAACAAAGTTGCAGACTATTTGTCATAGTACTTCAAAAGTAATACCCACTATGAGATACACGATGCACATAAGTATATCCAAGCAGACAAGCGTATAGATTCAGAGGGTGAAGATTTGCCCTTACACTGGTTCCAAGAAGTCATGGAACAAATGGTGGAAATATGAGCCATGCAGGCTCAGGACATCTGCTGTAGCGAGAGACCTGAAGGCTCAGAATCTTGCTATGGCTGAATAGCCAGTAACTCCAACTGTGGTTGATCCTGGTTGCCAAGATAATATTACTCTAGAGCAATTGTTCGATCAGAACAATGCACCTCCACCAGCAAAATTACAAGATGATGCACATATACATGCATGGATTGGAAAGGATATCTGCAGGATTGACTCTTTGTTGAGATTATCAACAGGCCCAGTGAGCAAAGCGCTTTACCATTGAGAATGGGCTCATCTTCCTCAAGAATATGACAGGAACTAAGGCCCTGTGTGTGCCTAGAGAGAGATTGTTGATCATTACAGTCCTAGAGCAGGCACACCAAACTGTTGGACATTTTGGTGCCCAGCGGATGCTCAACTATGTGCATCGGTAGTACTGGTGGCCTCAGATGGCCAAAGAGACTGGACAATTTTGTTTGACATGCAAACTGTGCCAGTGTTCAAAGGTATCGAACCAAAAGCCAGCTGAGAAGCTGCATCTCCTGCCCATCTCACTCTTGGTGAGCTGGTGTGCGCCTCCAGTTGGGTGGTGCATTGGGGAACCAGGACTTCTACCTTGAGAAAATTAGAGTGTTCAAAGCAGGCTTATGCCTGGATACATTAGCATGAAATAATAGAATAGGACATTGGTTCTATTTTGTTGGTTTCTAGAGTTGCTGTAATGATTAATAGGGATAGTTGGGGGCATTATTACTGAGTCACTACAGGTGAAATTCTTGAATTGACTCAAGACTGACTACTGCAAAAGCATTTGCCAAGGATGTTTTCATTAATCAAGAACAAAGGTTAGGGGATCAAAAACAATGAGATACTGTTGTAGTCCTAACTACAGTTGTTTATCCACCAACTGAGTCTAACTGTTTACAACAGAATGATTTAGTGAGGTCTCTGGATTTGCATTAAGGAGCCGGCAACGGCACTCTATTGCTGAGAAGCTGATCAAACTTGGTTATTTAGAGGAAGTAAAAGTCGTAACAAGGTTTCCATAGGTGAACCTGTGGAAGAATCATTATTGAATATTAAACTCTGAGTTTTGGATTGTTGCTGGCCTCTAGGGGCATGTGCACACATTCTTAATGCCATGACAGTGAAGAATTGCTACCCCCTCTCCCTCATCTCCAAGCTCATCAATAACCTCTGGGGGTGCAATACTTCACTAAACTGGATGTCTGGTGGGGTTATAACAACATGCATGTTTAGAGAACAAGAAGAAGGTGCAGGCCGTCCTAGGGTTCACCAACTTCTACTGGAGATTCACCTAGGACTTCTCCCATTGTGTGTGTTCTGTATTTGATCTCACTGCAAAGGACACTGCCTGGAGCTGGGGACCCTTGAAGCAGACTGCCTTCACCACTCTCAAGCATGCCATCACATCTGGGCCTGTTCTCCTGTTTCCTGATGACAACTCTTCCTTCTGTGTGGAAGCCAACAGCTCCAACTTTGCCACTGGAGCTGTCTTATTGCACCAGTCCCAGGAGGACGATGGAAAGTGGCATCTGGTGGCCTTCTACTTCAAGAGCCTGAATATGGTAGAGCACAGTTATTGTCAGGTTCCGCTGACCATGGGGGCTCAGTCTACTGGGTGAACCACCTTACGGTTATTCACCGTGTACAAACACAGAGCACCAAGATGAGCACGAGGCGTAGGAGACGGAAGCAGGGCAGGGGTGGTGCGTGGAAGAGTGCCGGTAGCGCCGGTGGTAAGACAAGTGCCGGGGAGGGTGAAGGACGAGTGCCAGGGGTTGGCGCGAGTCCTGGGGGTGCGAGAGAACGAGACGAGCGAGTGCCGGTGAGCGAGCAAGTCCCAGGGATCAAGAGATAGACAGAGGCGGGGACTTAGCGAGTCCCGGGGATAGAAACAGAACCGGGGAAGTCGGATAACTAAAAGGGGAAAGAGTCAAGATAAGATAACGGGAGATGGGAACGATTAAGTTGAAGGGAAGAGCCGGGAACGGAGAGTCAAGAGAACTTAGAGTGGGAAAGAGAAAGGAGAACAACGAGATTAGAATAAGAGTACGGGATGAGTGGAGACAAGACAGAGAGGCGAAACAAGATGAGTATGACGAGAAAAAGAAGCAAGTAAAAGTATCGAGACCGGGATGCGTGAGAAACGAAACAGAGACAAAAACACAACAGACAAGATGGGTTACGGTAATATCAAGACTAGAGTACCTACTTACTACTCTGCACCTTATATACTATGTAGTACATATGGCCCGGGGATCAGGCCCAGGTTCCAGCAGCGGGTCGCGGTGCCGGGGCTTGGGATGAGACCCAGGGGCCACGTGGGATGGGGCGAGGCTAAGACATGTTGTGCAGTGCAGAGGTCTCGTACTGGAAGCGCAGAGACACATGGTGGTAGTGCGGTGAGGAGGGAGTGGGAGCGGGGCATGGTGTGCGGAGGTTGGTGGCAGTGATGCATGATCATGATGCGTGATGGGGGTCTCGGCACGGGCCGGGGGTGACGGGTGGTGCCGGCGCTGATGTGATGTGATAGCCAAGACCCAGCGCTGATGTGGCGGTCATGGTGGTGATGGCTGGGGAATGCCGCAAGTGGCGGTGGCTGTGGTGGCAACGGGCAGTGATGGGCGGTGATGGCCAGGGATGCCGCAGGTGGCGGTGGCTGGTGGCATCAATGGGCGGTAATGGGCGGTGATGGCCAGGGGAGTTGGCCGGGTAGCGGTCCAGGCCCGGGACGGTCGTGGGGGTGGTTTTGGGGGGGTTGGAGTCCCAGGGCCAAGGCTGAGTCCCAGAGGTCGGTAGCGGGTCGTGACAGTTATGACATCCATGACAAGGAAATGCTGGCTATCATTCAGGCCTTCAAAGAATGGTGGCACTTCTTGGAGGGTGCCCAGCATAAGTCTGAGATTTGGACAGATTACAAGAATCTTGAATACTTCCAAACAGCCAAGAAGCTCAACCGTCAACAAGCCTGGTGGTCTCTGTCCCTAGCCAACTTTGACTTCTCATTGCACCACAAGCTCAGCCAGACTATGGCAAAACCTGACATGCTGTCCTAGAGAGCAGACCATGGTGCTGGAGGAGATGACAACAGCAACATTGTGCTCCTTTAGCCAGAGTTGTTCATCATCCAGGCCATGGAGGGCTTGGCCATACAGGAAGCAGAGGTTGATATCCTCTAGGACATCTAGCATAGAAACCAAGATGGCTGCCAGGAGGATGTTGTTGCTCAAGCAGCCATGGCTCTGAAGTCAGGACCCACCATGGGGGCCAAGTCAATCCACACAGACAAATGGGCCCTCTGGGATGGGCTTCTGACCTTCTGGGACTGCATGTATGTATACAACATTCTGGAGCTCCACCAGAGGATCGTTGAGCAGCATCACAACTCCTGCATTGCTAGACATCCCAGCCAATGAAAGATGCTGGAGCTAGTGTCCTGGAATTACTGGTGGCCCCAGATGTTCTGGTACATTGGATCCTACACTAGTACATGTGATCTCTGCCTTCAAACCAAGCCTCAGTGCCACCTCTCAACTGGACAACTCCACTCACTACCAATCCCCATAGAACAATGGAGCAAGTGCTGGGGGTGTGGAAGAAGGGTGGAAGACAAGTGCTGGGGTAGGCACAAGTGCTCGGGGTGTGAGAGGAGAGGTGGAAACGAGTGCCAGTGGGTGAGTGACTCCTGGGGTGGCAAATAGATAGCTGGAGTGAGCAAGAGGACTTGGCAAGTCCCAGGATCAAAGGCAAGAGGCACAGGGATCTAAGCAAACTAAAAGAGGAAAGAGTCAAGATAAAATAAACAAAAAGAAGAAATAGAATGAGTTGAGATGAGAGTAAAAGATGAGAGAGTTAGAGACAAGACTTAGAGACTTGAAGCAAAGGAAGAGAGATGAAGCAGAGTAAGATTGGGAGTATGAGAGGAGTAGAGACAAGTGAAACAAGGCAAGACAAGATAAGTGCAATACAAAAAAGAGATAAGTCAAAAAAGAAAACCAGGACATGTGAGACTAACAAAACAGAGAATGAAACACAAAATTAGAAACAGAGGTATGGCAAATATAAAGACTAGAGTACTAGATGCTACTCTATGACTTATATACTGTATGGTACATAGGCCTCAGAGTTCAGGTTTGGGTCCCAGTGACAAGTTGCAGCATCAGGGCTTGAGATGAAGCCTGGGGAGTGTGCAAGGCAGCGGCAGTGGACGATGCATGTCATGCAGCACAAAGGAAACTCTTCAAAGGAAGGTCTTGCTTTGGGAGTGCAGAGGCATGGAATGGCAGCGAGGTGAGGAGGCGAGAGGCATAGTGTGCGGAAGTCGGGACTAGCAGTGATGCTTGGTCATGATGTGTGATGGGTGTCTTGGTGGTAGCCAAGAAGGCTTTGGCATGGGCTGGGAGAAGTGCCAAGGGTTGCAGGTGCCAGTGCTGATGTGGTGGTTGTAGGTGGTGATGGCCAGGGAATGCCAGAAGTAGTAGTGGCTGGTGGCAGTGACAGGTGGTGATGGCTGAGAGTTGCCGAGGTGGCTGGTTGGGTAGTGGTCTGGGCCTGGGATGGTTGTGGAGGTTGGTTTGGAGAGGTTGGAGTCTTGGGGCCAAGGCCTTGGTGGCAAGTCGTGACACTCAGATGCCTATATGTTGGACCGGGACCCACAGTTTGTAGCAGAGTTCACCTGAGAACTCTACCAACTGCTCAATGTGAAGCTCCACACCTCCACCACCTACCATCCACAGTCTGACAGCCAGACAGAACATGAGCTCAAGCAGTACCTCTGCCTCTTTTGCAATGAGCAAGATGACTGGGATGAGCTGCTTCCAAATGCCAAGTTCCAGTACAACAACCATGTTCATGCAGCCACTCAGGTGTCACCCTTCTTCTTGGACACCAGGCGTCATCCACACATGGGCTTTGAGCTCTGGGCCTGGCCCTTGGAAAACAAAGCTGTGAACAAGTTTGTAGACCAGATGAAGGTGGCACAGGAGGAGGCCAAGGCTGCTCTGGCAAAGGCAAAGGATGACATAGCCTGATACTATGCCCATGGAAGAACCCTGGCACTCAAGTACCAGCCCAGAGACCAGGTCTATCTGGATGCCTCCAACATCACCACCACTTGCCCATCAAAGAAGCTTTTGCACTGTCAGCTAGGACCCTTCATGGTGGAATGACAGATAGGCCTGCTAGCCTACCAACTCTGGCTCCCAGCAGGAATGTGACAGCTTCACCTGGTATTCAATGTGGTCAAGCTAACATCGGCTCCAGAGGACCCTACCCCAGGGCAATGCCCAGTGCCCCCTCCACCCCCAGTCGTGGTCAACAACAATGAGGAGTATGAGGTGGAGGAGATTCTATACAGTTGCCTATTTAGAAAACAGCTACAGTACAAGGTGAAGTGGAAAGGTTACAGGATCAAAGACATCTCCTAGGAACCCTGAGAGAATGTGCATGTGCTGGGACTTGTCAGAAAGTTCCACTGGAGACACCCAGATGCACCTCAGGCGACCAGGTGATCTAGCTCCAGTCACTTGTACAGTTGTTCTCATGCATCTGCTGCTTGCTGATGCACTGCACTGAGCAGCAGAGAATCTTGGACTTGTTCCCTTCAGATTTCCCTCTGCTAGGTGATTAGTTACCATTGTATTGTTGATTATTGTGCCTAATAGAACTTTGGATTTCCCTCTGCTAATTGTGTGATTGAGCTGCAACTCTTGGAGGTCACCCTTACAATAAGTATGAATTGTCTGAAGTAATAACCGTTGTAGCTACTCTTATTGATGGTGCTTCTGGAAGAAACTCTAGAGAGAGACAAGTAGAAAGGGAAGAGGGTAGTCAGAGACAAGTGAAGATTGAGGAATAGTAGAAGGAAGGGCCAGGATGCCAAACAGGGCTCCTCTACTTAGGGAACCTGCAAGCATTTCACCACACCAGAGACTAGTAAAATTACATGACACTCAGGCTGATGTATTTTGGATGGTCAACAGATGAAAGTCCAGAGACCCCTATCTACTCCACTCATGTCAATGCCACTAGAGACTCAAGGGATGACATGTTAGACTGTATTCAACATGGAGAATTAAACATGCTGGGGGAGCTAGAAAAAGGCTTCAACAAATGGCTGAACTCATCAATGTGTTGATCAATGCAAGAAAAACAGTGAATACTAGTGAAGTGCAGCAGTACAACTCTCAGGATTTTGAGATGGCTCGCAGGCAGTGAGGAAAGAGACATCTCAAACAAGAGTATCCTTGCTACTGGAGAGACCCACTGAAAAACTCTGAAAAAAAAAGTGACTTTGAGAATACCTTCTAAAGCAGCTCCAAAACTGGACTTATCTATTGAAAAGGTGCCAGCTCTCAATAAGGATCACATAGTACCAGTGCAAGCCACTGAGAAGAGTGCTCTTCAACAGACAAACAAGGAGTTGGATAGGATGATTGAGAAGTTATGGGAGACACCTATGCCAATCTCAACTAGAGAGCTGCTAATAGTGGCTCCTGGACTAAAAGAGGCCATGGTATAAAAGTTGGTACCTAAACCACCTAGGCCCAAGGAATCTAATATTACAAGAACAGCTACTCAGCATATGATAGCAGTGGAGAAAGAACCCAACAAGGTAGACATTGGTGATCTACATACTTCATTGCAGATGGGACACAAGCAGGCTTGCCTACTAGAGCAGTTGTGCACCAGGACTGTGTTGCCACCTACTTGGAGAAGATTTTTCCAGGAGAAAAGCCAGTAGTAGTGTATGTGGCTAGGAAACTACAAGTTCTATGCTTGTTGAGCTCTATAATCAATAGAAAAGACAAAGTAGAAGCAATCTTGAACAGTGGATCTCAAATAGTCTGTATGGCCTTGAGAAAAGCTTCAAAGCTAGGATTGACTTGGGACCCAGACATATTCTTATGCATGGAAAGTACCAACTAACAAGTGAATGAGTCAGTTGGTTTAGCAAGGAATGTGCCATTCACCTTTGCTGAAGGGTGTACTGCTTATTTGCAAGGGCACATCTTTGACAAGCCAGTATACACTATCTTATTGGGAAACTTTGACTGAAAGCACTATTCAAAACTTGCCAGATGGAAGTGCCATCATCACCATTAAAGATCCAAACACAGGGACAGCTCTACTCACCATTGAAAGAAGGAAGATGCCTAAAAGTGATGTGGCTGTTGAAGAAGAACAAAAATTCTGAATCTTGATGAGCTGGTTACCGACCAGTGAGAGATTGCAGGAAGTCTTTCTGAGACTCAAAGGGGATAGTGGTCACTGGGTATTCTATAGAACATAGTAAATTCAGTGAGGAGGATTTGAGAAATGTCTACTTAAGCATTTGCAGCTGGCAAGGGATGTAAAGGAAAAGATTAACAAGATTTCAAAAGCGCACTTGTGCTAAGCTAGGATCTATAACTGTAAATGAGAGAGAAGTAAGATTCTCACAGCCAAACAGAGAGCTATTTGGCTTAATGAGATCTTTGCAAGCCAACAGACATTGGTTGGTGGGATGCAGGAAACTTGTGGTGGAGACAGATGCTAGATACTCGAAAGGGATGCTAAGCAACCCAGGAGTAGGCCTTAATGCCACCATTATAAGATGGATTGTAGAGGTGTTACTCTATCATTTCACCTTGAGGCATGTGCCATGAAAGACTTTCAGTGTAGATGGTCTATCCAAGTGTCCCAAGTATTCAAGAAATGAAGAGTATCCACTGGTTGATCCAGAGCTGATGAATGAGCCCAAGTCCATGCTGTTTGAATATCCAGACAAGGGCAATCAGGTGCCAAGTTGGGAGAAGCCCTTACAGTTGGAAGAGTTTAATGAAGAGATTGATACAAGGGAAGGCTATCTACAATTGGTGGCTATATCAAACTTTGACAAAGAACTAAACCATGAAAGGACCCAAGAGGAAGAGTTACAGATGGACATTAGGAACCATTCAACCGATAGCAATATAGACTCAGTAGCAGTACTAGCTCTATCTAGGCCATTGCTACCAGAAGAAGATACAAAAGAGGAAGAAGAGGAGGATACTCAGACTTATCTAGACTACTAAAAAGGTCGTAAAGGTGAAGACTGGGATAATCTATTGCCTCTTGCGGAAAATGGCTACAAGACTCAGGAATAGAACATAAAGACCTGAAAGCATAAGATATAGAAAAGTTCAAGAAGTTTGCCAGACAGTCCTTCTTTGATCAGAAAAATAGACTGTACAAGCAACACTTGGAAGAACGATATAAACTCTTTGTTAATATTGACAGAAGAATGTATATGCTCAAAGCAGCCCATGATGCCTTAGGGCACAGAGGAACTTGCACAACCAAACTACTAATACAAGAGCAATTTTGGTGGCCAGGGATTGATGGAGATGTATAGTGGTATGTTGAGACTGACCACAAGTGTCAAATTTGTCAGAAGACATGTAAAAGATTATAGTCAAAGAGCATTACACTATGGCCTCTAATATTTAAGTATAAAGTAATACACTTTAGTCAATAAATACTATTAATTATTTACAATATTAATCATATGGCTGGCTTATATAAGGCAGACAATCTTACTACTATATAACATAGCATTAGGATTGTACACCAATCTGATTCTATTGTGTGACTATAAGGCTATTCAATTTAACAATGTCTCACTTTTTTGAACCTTTCAGGTTCAATTCTGATACTACAAACAACAATTGCAAATTCTAAACTAATAGTCTAGACCTGATCACATCAAACAGTACATCAACTTCTTTTACGCACACATACACTTGATTGAATGAGTGCCAATCAATCCATGCAATAGTGAAACCATCAACCAGTCACTGGCATACCTGCTAGTTAAATCAGCTGACTCAGACCATTTCAGGTCAGAGTTGATTGAGGCTAGGACAGAGAAACCATCCCAGCAGCCTCAGAAAATACCAGGAGGAGCCCAATGGAGCAAAGCTTAATTAACAGCTGCACTCAATAGTGAAGCACAAGTAGGAGTAGTTTAGGAAACTCCAGAACAAAACACTGAAAGAGGCAATGTGCTCTATATCCAACCAAGGCCAGGGAGAGTGCCTCAGGCCTGTAGTACTGGGTAGGGCTTAGATGAACGTTGTAGACCTTCATCTTAATTCTTGGGTAAGATGCCAAGGTTGGAGATGGGCAGTTGGAGAGTATTAACTGAGTCTACTCTGATAATGCAGTGGCAACAAGAAAATAGTGAGCTCCTATACAAGACAATGTACATGACATCTATGATTATATCTAAGCAGACAAATGTATCAATTCTGAAGAGGAAGATCTGCCCTTGCATAGGTTCTATGAAGTGTGGAAACAAGTAGTGGAGAGATGTGCTATGAAAGTGCAGAAACAGACATAGAATCAGCAACTACAAGAGCAATTGGAAGCTTGAGACTTAGAAGCAGATGAGCTGGCCAAAGTAGACTAAGCTAATTATTTTTGGTAACAAGAGCCAGCTAACTGCATGCTGGGTGTGACCCAACATAGGTAGATATATTGGATTTACAAACACATCATCCTGCTCCTCAAGATTATGATGACATGCAATTCTGTGCATGCATTCAAAATAATTATGCAATAGATAATATTTGTCAAGATAAGGAGCAACCCTAATGTGCACACACACTTTGCCATTGAACATCAGCTCATCTTTATGACTTTACTGACAGGAGCTAAGATCTTGTGCATGCCACAGGATAGACCATTGATCATAGCCATATTAGATCAGACACACTAAATTGTGAATCATTTTGATATTCAGAAAACACTAAACTATGTACATTGGTGGTACTGGTGGCTGCCAGTGCATGAAGGTTTCAAACCTGAAGCCTCTGAGGAAGCTGCATTCACTTTGACTTTCAATAAAGCTCTGAGACTCTCTAGGAATGCACTTTGTAGGCCTGTTCCCTGATCACATGGCTACAACTATCTGTGGAAAGTGATCTGTCAAATGATCAGTATGGTCCATCTAATACCAGTAAAAGCAATGATGACTGCATCTGACCTCTCTGGTATCTACTTCTGTGAGATTGTGAGGCTACATGGACTGCCCAGCTTGATTGTAAGCAATTGAAATGCCAATTCATTTCCAAATGGTGGAAGGAGCTCCATAAGATGTTGGGAGCAAAGTTGCTCATGTTTACATCCTTCTATCCACAGATGGATGGGCAAACAGAATGAGCCAATCACAATGTAGCACAGATTTTTTGAGCATTTGTATGCTTTTATCAAAAGAATTGGGTGGATTGCCTTCTACTGAGAGAATTTGCAATCAACACAAGCATACTGAGACAATGGAGTATTGTCACAACCTGCCACCAACCCCTGGGACTCAGTCCTGGCCCCGGTACTCCCACCCCCTCAAAACAACCCCCACAACTGCCCTGGGCCCAGACCGCTACCTGGCCAACCACCTTGGCAACCCCCAGCCATCACTACCCATCACCACCACCAGCCACCACCACCCCCAGCATCCCCCCAGCCATCACACCACCCATGACCGCTACATCAGCGCCAGCACAGGCAACACCTGACACTCCTCTAGCCCATGCTGAGATCCCCATCACACATCACAATCACGCATCACTGCCAACCCAATCTTCGCATGCCATGCCCTGCTCTCGCTCCCCTCCTCACCGCCTCATCACTGCATGTCTCTGTGTTCCCAGTGCAAGACCTCTGCACCGCATGACATGTCTCAACCCCCACCGCCGTCCTGCCTGATCCCCAGGTTTCACTCCAAGCCCCAGTGCCATGACCTGCTGCTGGAACTCAGGAGTACTCTAGTTTTGATATTACCGTAACTCCCATATCATTTTGTTGTGTTTGTCTCTGTCTTGTATTTTTGCACATCCCAACCTCTACTTTTCACTCTGCTTCATTTCTTATCGTACTTGTCTCATATCTGCTCTGTTTGTCGCCTCTATTTGTCTCATACTCTAATTCCACTCTGCTTTACTCCTCATCTCTCTGCCCACTTCTAAGTTCCCTTGTCTCTTCTATCTCCAGCCTTCAGTCTCAACTTGTTCTATTTCCCCTTCTCTTATCTTATCTCAACTCTTTCTCCTTTCAGCTTGCTTAATCTCCACTCTTCCCACTTTCATCTCCAGGATTTGCTAAGTTCCTGTGCTCGTCACTCCCAGTTCGTTGATCCCCAGGACTTGCCTGCACACCAGTGCTTGCTTGTTCCATTCTCCTGTCTCTCTGGGACTCGTGCCTACCTCTGGCACTCATCCTCCACCTTCCCTAGCACTCACCACCTATTCCAGCATTATTGGCAATCCCTACTCACCTCTTCTGCCCTGCTTTGGTCTCCTATGCCTTGCGCCCCTACCAGTACTCTGCATCTGTGGACACAGTGCTCACCATGTAAGGTACTCGCCCAGTGGACTGAGCCTCCATGGTCAGCAGAACCTGACAGGTATGCTCCTTTTGAGCTTAATAGTGGCTATATGCCCTCCATGATTTGGGAGCTGTGATTGGACAATGTGATTTACAAAGAGATTAAGGAGTTTGCACAGAACACGCAGATGAATATGGCTGGTGTGCCTAATGCAATCATTGAGACATGTGTGGAAAACATGGAATGCAAATAATTGCAGGTGGAAGGAACCTGTAATCAGCAAGGGAATGCTGGTCTACTTGTCAATCAGAAACTTGAATATGCCACAGGGTAGAGCTGGCAAGCTATGCCCAAAATGGGTGGGATCATATAAGGTCCTAGAAGTGGAGCCCAGTACAGCAAATTATGTGCTTGAGCTGCCTACAGTGCTTTAAGTACAACAAATAGTCCCAAAGTTCCATGTGTCATTATTACAACCATATATAGCTAGTAGTGATGCAATGTTTCCGAATTATGCAACACCAGAGCCTTACAACTTTGAAGTTGATGGTAATTAAGAATGGTTTGTGGATGACATTGTGAGTCATCAGTGGATCAACCAAGAACACTTCAAACTTGAGGTACAATGGAGCTTAAGTGATATCATCTAAGAACTGCTGGTGGCCTGTAAGGACCTTGCAGCACTAGATAGATGAGATATGCCTCAGGCCTTCAGCCTGAGCCTTAACAGTGGGGAGCTTTGCTCCTTTGGGGGATTTGCCGCCAAACTCCCTTTTAATCCCACCTCTAACCTTGCTTTGCTTGGTTAAGGCCTTGGTTGGGGGATTCAAGGCATAAGCCAACTCAATGTTTCATTCCAGCCTTAACCTCACTTTGTTCAGTTAAATCCTTGTTAAGCTAATTCAATGCTCAGATTATTTTCAAACAACTTGATATGTGATATAGTAAGTGTAATGGTTCAATAATTGACCAGCTTGTATACAATCTACTAATAACCAATTCTACTTATAGCTGTAATGTAACCCACGAGGGTACTTGTACCATATTAATTGCGCTCATGGCACATATTGTAGCTTATTTGGACACTGTGCCTTTGATGTGTGTCCATAGATTATATAAGATAACATCTTGTATTCATAATGTACCTAGTCAAATCCAATATTTGGTCTGATTTACTGTGTGAAGCACATGAGATTGTTCTGTCACAACCCGCTACCAACCCCCAGGACTTAGCCCTGACCCCAGGACTCCAACCCTCCCCAAAACAACCCCCACTACTGCTCTGAGCCCAAACTGCTGCCCAGCCAACCCCTTTGGCAACCCCTAGCCATCACCGGCCATCACCGCTACCAGCCACCGCCACCCCTGGCATCCCCTTGGCCATCAACACCATGACCGCCATCTCACTTTGCTTCATTTTTTGTCATATTTGCCTCATATCTTCTCCTTTCATCATCTCTATTTGTCTCCTACTTTAATTACACTCTGCTTTGCTCCTTGTCCCTCTGTCAATCCTAAGTTCTCTTGTCTCTTCTGTCTCCAGTCCCCAATCTCAACTTGTTCTGTTCCATTTTCCTTTATCTTATCTCGACTCTTTCCCCTTTTGGCTCACTCAATCTCTGCGCCTCTGTTTCCATCCCCAGGACTCGCTAAGCCCCCATGCTCATCACCTCCTTGAATCCTGGGACTTGCTTGCGCACCAGTGCTCGCTTGTTCTGTCCTCTTGTATCACTGGGACTTGCAACCACCCCCTGGCACTCATCCTCCACCCACCCTGGTACTCACCTCCTCTTCTGGCGTTATTGGCACTCCTCTACACCACTCCTCACCCACCCCACTTCAGTCTCCTATGCCTCATGCCCTACCGATACTCTGCACCTGTGGACACAGTGAACGCCACGTAAGGTACTTGCCCAGTGGACTGAGCCCCCATGGTTAGCGGAACCTGATATGTTCTAGCTATAGCCACTGGCTACATTTTTTTGAATCTTCTACTATCAGTTTTTATTATGACTCGCTACCAACCCTTGGCACTTAGCCCTGGCCCCAAGACTCCAACCTCCCCGAACTGATCCCCACAACCGTCCCAGGCCTGAATCGCTACCTGACCAGCCACCTCGGCAGCCCTGGCCATCACCATCCATCAATGCCACCAGCCACCGCCACCCCTGGCACCCACCGGCCATCACTGCCCAAGACCACCACATTAGCGCTGGCTCTGGCTATCTCCAGCACTTCTGTCAGGGGACATCCATTTGACTTCTATTTTTGAGCACATCCTACGCCACTCCCTGGGACCCCTGGGGCTCACCCTAGACCTCCAAGACTTGTTCCAGACCTCTGGAGATCTCCAAAGGTCATTTCCTTCTTAGAAAATCCCTGAAACTTCCCGTCCCTCCTGTTTGAACATTATCCAAGGTTAAGGTTAGCTCCGGGATGACCATGTCTAATATAACTTTGGATTTTCCTCTGCTAGTTGTGTGATTGAGCTGAAACTCCCAGAGGTCACCCTTACAACTTCCTCTAACCACAGCTGCCATATCAGTGCCAATGATGATGCCCAAAATTGTACCAAGTGGTGTTTGGGTAGGCAATCACAAGGCAAATAGTGTTGGGCTCGCTAATGGAGGTGAGCTGGGCAGGGTCCCAGAAGACGAGTTAGTGGAGAACAGCGGTAAGGAAGTATCATAGTAGTGCTCAGCATAGTCACCAAGCGTGAGATGCTTGCTGTAATTGGAAAGCACATAGAGAGCTAGGACACTGGTGTAGTTCCAGCAGCAAAACAAAGCACTGTACAATAGTGCTCTGGTGTATAGTAAGCTCAAGAAGGGCAAAATTGAGCTCTAAAGCCAAAGTGTAAGAGATAGAGGATGAAGGTAACTTGTTATTTGCAGGATATAAGTACAGTATATATAGTAAATTGTAAGCAAAGTTGCCATTGGTGACCCAAGGGTTGCCAAAGCAGTGAACTAGTAAGTAAATAATAGCCAACAATCTTTTATATAAGAAAATGTCTATCAGACCTTAGCGATGCCTAGTGGTGCCAGTTAAGCTGTCTGTCATGTCAAAATGCCAAAAAGTAGGTATGAAATCACCAAAATGTCAGTGTTGTGAAATGATGGTGATTACCAGGGTGCAGCGGCAAGGCTGATGAAACCTCGGGGTCAAGAAAGTAAGGTAAAATAAATCAAAAAATAATGATGAAGAATACGCTAAGTGTTTGTTCTAGGATTCGAACCCTTAGCCTTTTGGAAGGATGCCAGATAAACCAGAGGTCACACTAACCACTAATCCACACTGCTGTGCCAGTCAAAACATTAGTACACCTTTTGATACAACCTGGGTCTTATCACCAGTGCCAGCAACCTCTGGTACTTCCCCTGGTCCATGCCAAAGCCCCAGCTACCACTGGGATGCCCATCATGCATCACGACCACACATCACTGCTAGTCCAACATCTGGATGCCACACCCCCCTTCTGCTTGCCTGCTTGCCTTGCTGCCATTCCATGCCTCTGCACTCCCAAAGCAAAACCTTCCTTTGAAGAGCTTCCTTTGCACCACATGACATGCATCGTCCACCACCGCTGCCTTGCACAATCCCCAGGCTTCACCTCAAGCCCCAGCACTAGGACTTGTTACTGGAACCCAGACCTGAACCACAGGGCCTATGTACTGTACAGTATATAAGTCATATAAGTCATAGAGTATCTACTAGTACTTTAGTTTTGATATTGCCGTACTTCTTGTCTCTAGTTTCATGTACCCTGGTTTTCATTTTTTGACTTACTTCTTTCCATATTGTACTTGTCTCATATTGTCTTGCTTCTACTTGTCTTACTTGTCTTGTATTCTCAATCTATCTCTGCTTCACCTCTATTTCTTTACCTCAAGTCTCTAAGTCTCATCTCTGCTCTCTCATCTCTTGCCTTCATCTCAACTCATTCTTTTTTCTTCCTCTATCTTACTCTTTCTCCTTTTGGCTTGCTTAGATCTCCATGCCTCCCACCTTTGATTCCAGGACTTGCTAAGTCTCCTTACTTGCCCTGGCTATCTATCCTCCAGCCCCAGGACTCACTCACACACCCCCTGCCTCCACCCTGGTCTCCTGTGCCCTGCACTCTTGATGGTACCACTGTGTTTGTAGATATTGTGCATGCCACATAAGGATTTGCCCAGTGGACTGAGCCTCTGTAGTCAGCAGAACCTGACAGCTTTAGACTCTGGACTCCTGTTACCATACTAGGCAACATTCATCAAACTTTGCGACTTCTTTTTGGCCACGTCAACAAACTGTTCTCATGGCTGAACCAAGTGAGCAACCACCAGGTTCATTGGAACCAGGTGGTGGCTCAAAACTATCCATGATGCTTTCAGTGTTGAAATACCAGCCCTGACTGAAACAGGATGATAAAGTAGCTCACAATATGAGTGAGAGCTTTGGAATACCAGGCGGATTGTTTGTATCATGGATGAAATTTACCTGGCCCTTAAGCATAGGATAAATCATTTGCATCTGAGTTGTCATTGCCAGCAACTAATGTGGCATCCTTGGTTTATCTGACTTTGCCTCACAAAACATTGTCAATACCTGGGACATGGGGCAAACCTGCGTAATATGCAAATACAATGCAGGGTAGCATGTTAGCACATAGTACTCCAGTGAGGACTGCCCATCATCAAGGAGCAAGTCCAGCCATGGTGACTGGGCAGGCTGATCAGGATAAAAGAAAGGTGCGATCAGTGCCCTCACTACTGGAGACACAGGGAGAAAGTGGCCAGGAGCCATGGGTGAGGCAGAAGAGCCTTGGGAGAGTTCTAGACTTAGAGTCTGAACTACAATCCTCTGATGAAGAAGAGGATGGACAGTTGCTGTCAACTTTATCAGTCCAGCTTCAGCTGGTACTGGACCATTTTCCAATGGTATTTAAAGAATGGATGCAAAAGTGTCTACAGCTTTACATAGTAAAGCATTTACAGTCATTGGTCAATAGAGGCCAAAATGTACCTAGGGCTAATTCAACTGAATATATCAAATTGTTTACTCATATCTTTGAGCTTGAGCTCAATGAGTACATCAAGCATAAGCTAGCTCAAGGAACATCAACATCAATAGCCACACCAGCTGAATCAGTGGACTATGATGCACTCTTACTTTGATGTGCACCAGACATTGCAGAAGCAATGGACATATTGAACACACCTAGACAGGCAAATGAGTCCCAACAGAACTACAAGAAACATCAGAACGCAGTGCGATGGCAAGCTAATACTAGTGGAGTGCCATGGCGGGCACTATCAGAGGTAGAGACAACAATGTCTAATCCTGCTGGTGAGATGGAGGCAGATACTCCCCCTGAGCCAAGGATGCCTTGTTGACACATCACAATCAAGGAAGAGGAACACAAAGACCATGTTCCAGATGAGTCAGGTACTCTGTGACATGTTGCAAAACAAGTCCACTTAGTGGACGACTGGAATGATTGCATTAATTATCAACGCATCTGCAATCAAGACCTGTGGAATAGATGTGAGTTGTTAATAGACAACCAAGGTGTGGTGTTTTAAGGGCATGGGGGTGTGATGCCTGTAGACAATATGAGGCGGCAATTCACCCCAAGGACTGAGGAACTGGATATACCTCCAGAGAATGGAGATGGTGAGGAAGGTCTGTACAGGGACCAGGGGCAGGATTGTTGTAATAACAATGGGAATGAAAGAGATCATCATAACAATCATTAGGCCTTCTGAATGCTGGTCAGGCATAACTGAACCTCAGATTCCACAACTTCAGCATCCTGAACACAGGACAGAGGAGCCCCAGTATCAAGGAATCAGGGTATGGTCACTGCTCTCACCTCACGACTTGTGTGCAAGCACGCCTGGGATGAATGAAGTGGTCAAGATCCATATGGATCATATGCACAACCACTTTAATTGTCTAGTTTATGACTTGTTCAGAGTCAGGTTTTGTCAGGTTCCGCTAACCACAGGGGCTCAGTCCACTGGGCAAATACCTTACATGGTGATCACCGTGTCCACAGACACAGAGCACCGGTAGGGCATGAGGTGTAGGAGGCCAAAGCAGGGTGGGAGAGGTGTGCTGAGGAGTGCTGGTAGCGCCGGATGAGTGGGCAAGGGCTGGGGGGGGGGGGGAACGAGTGCCAGGGGACAGGCGGGAGTTCTGGGGATACAAGAGGGTGGAACAAGTGAGCACCGGTGTGCAAGCAAGTCCCAGGGTTCAAGAGATGACAGGCATGGAGACTTAGTGAGTCTCAGGGATGGAAACAGAGACGCAGGGATTAAGTGAGCTGAAAGGGGAAAGGGTTGAGATAAGATAAGAGGAAAGGAAACAGAACGAGTCAAGACAGGAAACCGGAGACAGAAGAGACAAGAGAACTTAGAGTTGAGAGAGAGAGAAGAAGCAAAGCAGAGTGGAATTAGAGTAAGAGACAAGTAGAGACAACACAATGAGACGATACAAGGTGAGTACAATAAGAAATGAAGCAAAGTGGAAATAATGAGACCAGAACGCACAAGAAGACGAGACAGAGATAAAACACAACAAAACAATATGGAAGTTACGGTAATATCAAGACTAGCGTACTACTGACTACTCCATACCTTATATACTGAGTGGTAAGTAAGCCCTGGGATCCAGGCCTGGGTGCCAGTGGCAAGTCACGGCGCTGGGGCTTAGAGTGAGACCCAGGGGTTGTTTTAAATGGCAGTGGGGGTTGAGACATGTCACGTGGCATGGAGGTCTTGCTCTGGGAATGCAGAGACATGTAGTGGCACGATGGCGAGGGGGTGAGCGGAAGCGGGGTGTGGTGTGTGGGGTCAGGTCTGCAGTGATGCATGGTTGTGATGTGTGATGGGGGTCTCAGCACAGGCCAGAGGAGTGCTGAGTGTTACTGGCGTGTGGCAGCTGCAGTTGGGAAAGTGCCAGGGGTAGCCGGGGCCAGCGCTGATGTGACAGTCACGGTAGTGATGGCCAGAGGAAATGCTGGGGTGGTGGTGGCTGGTGGTGGTGTTGGGCGGTGGTAATGGTCGTGGGCTGCCAAGGGGGTTTGCCAAGTAGCATTCTGGGCCCAGGGCAGTTGTGGAGGTGGTTTTGAGGGGGTTGGAGTCCAGGGGCTGGGGCTAAATCCCAGGGGTCGGTAGCAGGTCGTGACAGGTTTAAGTTTCCTGACAGGATCAAGCTCCAGCAATCTGATGGCAAGCATATTTGGGGGGCTCAGTCCACTGGGTAAATACCTTATGTGGTGCACATGGTGTCCACAGATGCAGTGTACTGGTAAGAGTGCGAGGTGTAGAAGACCAAAGCGGGGCTGGGGGTGTGAGCAAGGGATTGCCAGTAATGCTGGGCTGGGGGGTGAGTGCTGAGGAGGGGCGGAGGACGAGTGCCAGGAGTAAGTGTGAGTTCTGGGGGTGCAAGAGAAGGGAACAAGCAAGCACCGATGCACGAGCAAGTCCCAGAAATCAACAAGTAAAAAGCTGGGGCGAGTGTGGGAACTTAGCAAGTCCCAGGAATAGAAGCAAGAGGTGTGGAGATCAAACAAGCTAAAAGGGGAAAGAGGAGACAAAAGAGATAAAGAGAACTTAGAGGCCAAAGGTGAGAGAGAGTAAGCAGAGATGGAATTAGAGTAAGAGACAAGTAGAGATGATGAGTAGGAGATGATACAAGATAAGTACAATACAAAATGAAGCAGAGTCAAAAATTAGAGACTGGAATGCACAAGACTACAAGACAGAGATGAGACACAAAGAAACAAGATGAGAGATACAGTAATATTAAGACTAGAGTACTACTTGCTACTCTATGACTTAAATACTGTGCGGTAAGTAAGCCCTGAGGCTCAGGCCCGGGTCCTGGTAGCAAGTCGTGGTGCCAGAGCTCAGGGTGAGACCTGGGGATCGCGCAAGGCAGTGGTGGAGGTTGAGACATGTCGTGTGGCATAGGAGGTCTTGCTCTGAGAGCGCAGAGACATGTAGCGGTGAGGCAGTGAGAAGGTGAGTAGAAGCGGGGTGTGGTGTGCAAAGTTTGGGTCAGCAGTGATGCATGATTGTGATGTGTGATGGGGGTCTCAGCACAGGCCGGAGGAGCACTGGGTGTTTTTTTTTTTTTTCTTTTTTTCTTTTCAAATTTATCGTATTGCGGCATGACGTGCCATGGTACACGTTACTACTTTGGAGCTATGGGACTACAAGAGCCACTGGAGTCCACACCCTCCCCGCATATGTGGAGAATGAGTGGGCCAGCCTTTTCAAAACCGTTCTTGGCAGCGCTCCCCTATTACTAGGAGTCCTATTGGAGATCGTCAACTGAGATGGGTCTGCTACAAGTCTGATGGGGCCAGTTGTGGGTCAAGCAGTTCAGCTCACAACCTAGGGGTACAAGGGTCCTAGGTAGACAGTTAGCTGGTGCCAACAATAGAAATATTTAATGTATGATTAGGTGTGAATGGAGGTATGCGTTGTTGGCGGTCATCTGCTGTGCATTGTATGGGGTGCTCAATGCTGTGGGTTTGTCACTTTGGGTTGAAAACGTTTTGTGGTGGTGACAAAGCTAAAGAGGGATTTCAGTGCTTCTGGTGTAGACAGGACATGTGATATTGACTCAGCTCTGCATCTCAGTTTTCTGTAGAGGTGCTCATGTCTCTCACCTGCGTAGTGCAGGCATAGGAATAGATAGTGCTGTACTGTCTCCACTACCAGGGTGCTGCAGTGTGGGCAGACCAGCATTTTGGATCAGTGAGTACGAAATAAGTATTGATTCAGCAGTACATGCTCAGTGCGGAGTTGCATGAGCAAGGCTGACTCTAGATGACTAAGGGGGTTGACTAGCTTGAGGTATGTCTTAGAGGGTAGGGATCAGTTGATCACCTGCATCTATGCATAGCAAGGTGATTTCTTCCATTGTCATTTCCACTTGGTCTCTAACACCTTGAGGTGTGTCTGACGTGCTGCTGATATGCTGATGGGTAGAGGGTGGCATTGCAGGAAGGGGGGGTAGGTCCGTCTTGGGGCTAGAGAGTCCACCTGCGGCTTTCTTGGCCAGAGTGTCTGCTCAATCGTTCAGCCAAAAGTCAACATGGCCCAGCATCCAGTGGATCTGGAGGTCAACCACCCCATGCATGTAGTCCACCCATCCTGCATCCTTTGTGCGGGCCTCACACCATTGAGGACCGCGTTCTACTCTGTCTCTCTTGGTGTAAACCAGCTTGGTGATGGTGTGAGCTTGATCCGGTAGGTAATGTGCCAGGGTGAGGATGTTGGTTGAGCAACGCTCTGATCAGCGCCTGACTGTCACTTCCTACAACAGTTCTCTTGGTAAAAGCCCAGGCTATGTGTGTCAGTAGATAGAGGCCCAATATAATACCCACTATCTCCCCCTCATACACCATGTGTTCAGTTAGTAAGCCCAGGTGTTACGTAAGAGAGGTTGATTCCTTGCCATTCATGAATAGGACCGCCGCTGCTCCGACACCCCCTCCATGCCTGGAGCCATCACAGTAGACCACAACCTTTGTTGTGCAAAACATTTCATCAGCTCTTGTCAGGGCTTCATCCTTGCTAGGTTCTATATAAGTTGTGTGTGCTGGCGTATAGCCTGGGCTACGTTGGACTGGGTCTATGGTTTCTATGTGTTTAGGGTCAATGTTAGTAAAGTGAAAAAGGTTGTGTAGTGGCAATTTGTGCCATGCTACATAACGGTTTACTGCCCTGAACACCATGGGGCACACCAGGTGCAAGGCTGGGAGTGACGCAAACTTCACCACCGCTCTGAATAATACTTTCCTGAGGAAGAGTCCCACTGGTAGTAGTCTCACGTGAGCATCCAGCATATTGCCAGCGGTAGTGCTAAGGGCACCAGTGACCAGCTTTGCTGCATGCTGCTGTAAAGATATTAACTTGTTAGTGACCGCTACTGAATCTGCTCTTCCCCTTAAGCTAGGCCTGGCGTGGACCTCTGTGTACCATACATCAGCTGCATACTTGATAGCGGGGACTGCAATTGTGTTGTAGAGTTGATGGATGTGGTGGGGTGGCTGTCATGACCCACTGCTGACTCCCGGGACTCCAACCCTCCCTAAAACAACCCCCACGACCGCCCCAGGCCTAGACCACTATCTGGCCAACTTCCTCGGGAGCCCCTGGCCATCACCACCTGTCACCGCCACCAGCCACTGCCACTTGTGGCATCCTCTCAGCCATCACCGCTGTGACCACCACATCAGCGCCGGCCTTGGCTATCACACTGCTCATAGCCACCACATCAGCGCTGGTAATGATGCCCAAAATTGTACCAAGTAGTGTCTGGGTAAGCAGTCACAAGGCATATAGCGTTGGGCTCGCTAATTCAGGTGAGCCAGACAGGGTTCCAGAAAGCAGGTTAGTGGAGGACAGCGGTAAGGGAGTAGTGAAGGTAAGCTTAGCATAGTCACCAAGTGTAGTATGCCTGCCACAGTTGCAAGGCATAAGAATTCCTAGTACACTGGCGTAGATCCAGTGGAGAGACAAAGAAAACTGTACAAAAGTGCACTTGGCATAGAGTAGACTTATAAGGGACTAGATTGAGCTCTTAAGCCCAAGCGTAAGAGGTGACGGTGAAGGTAACTTGTTGTTTTGCATGCTATAAGTACAGTATATATAGTAAAGTGTAGGTGAGGTCGCTGTTGGTGACCCTTGAGTCACCAACATGGGGAACTAGTAAGTAAACAGTAGACCACAATCTTTTATGTAGGAAAATGTCCATCAGCTCTTAGCAATGCCTAACGGCGTTAGTCAAGCTGTCTACCATGTTAAAAATGCCAAAAAGTAAGTATGGAATCACCCAAATGTCAATATAGTGGAATGATGGCAGTTACTAGTGAATGGTGGCAATGCCAGTGAAACCTTGGGGTCAAGAAAATAAAGTTAATAAATCAGAAAATAAAGTAAATAAATCGAAAATAATGGTGAAAAATATGCCAAGGGTGGGCCAGGGGTTTGAACCTCAGCTTTTGAAGGGGGTGGCTGGTAATCCATAGGGTGTGCTAACCACTAATCCATGCGGTTGTGCCAGGAAAATTGTTAGTACGCCTTTTGATACAACCTGGGTCTTATCACTGGCATCAGCAACACCCATCGCCCCCAGCCTGCGCTGAGACCCCCATCACGCATCACAATCACACATCACCACCAACCCAACCTCTGCACGCCATGCCCTGCTCCTGCTCCCCTCCTCACCGCCCCACCACCACGTGTCTCTGCATTCCCAGTGTGAGACCTCTATGCCGTGTGACATGTCTCAACCGCCACTCTGCCCCGCATGGCCCCTGGGTCTCACTCCAAGCCCTGGTGCCGTGACCTGCCACTGGAACCTGGGCCTGAGCCCCGGGGCCTACCTACTGCATAGTATATAAGTCGTAGAGTAGTAAGTAGTACTCTAGTCTTGATATTACTATAACTTCCATATTGTTTTGTTGTGTTTTGTCTCTGTCTCATCTTCTCGTGCGTTCTGGTCCCATTATTTCCACATTGCTTTATTTCTTATCGTACTTGCCTCATATTGTCTCCTTGCATCGTCTCTACTTGTCTCTTACTCTAATTCCACTCTGCTTTGCTTCTTCTCTCTCTCTCAACTCTAAGTTCTCTTGTCTCTTCTGTCTCTGGTTCTCCATCTTGACTTGTTCTGTTCCCTCTCCCTTTATTCTATCTCGACCCTTTCCTCTTTTGGCTCACTTAATCTCCATGTTTCTGTTTCCATCCCTGGGACTTGCCAAGTCCCCGCACCCATCATCTCTTTGAACTCCAAGACTTGCTCACGCACTGGTGCTTGCTCATTCTACCCTCTTGTATCCCTGGGACTTGCGCCTACCCTCTGGGACTCGTCCTCCACCCCCCCGGCACTTGCCCACTCATCCGGTGCTACCGGCACTCCCCAGCACACCTCTCCCACCCCGCTTTGGCCTCCTATGCCTTGTGCCCTACCAGTGCTCTGTGTCTGTAGACACGGTGATTACCACGTAAGGTATTTGCCCAGTGGACTGAGCCCCTGTGGTCAGCAGAATCTGACAGTGGCATTCCTCCAGATGGCCTGGAGAGCCTCCAGACCTGCACCATCCACCACGCTGCACAGGCCACAACTTTCTGGCAGTGGGCGTTCCACCTAAGTTTGGAATCGAAGACTACTCTCAAGTGCTTGTACAAGGTTTCAGTCTTGACCCTTTGCGTGGAGGTGGAGCCGTCTGAGTTGCAACATATGATGTCCAGATTGGCCGGTACAGTGTCATGGTGCGATTGGGGGAAGTTCATAAGCACTAACTTTGACAGCTCAAACAGTGAGTTGTGGGACGTTGACTAGTCAAACCCACCCCCTTCTTTCTCCATCATGTCCTTCAGCATACCGTGGGCCTTGTCCAATGTCTCCACCGTTGCCAGGAACATTGAGGCGTTGACAAATCCTATGAATGTCTTGTCTTTAGAGGTTCCTGATGCTGTGAGTACAAGGGGTGCATTGTAGAAGGCATAGAGGATCATTGAGAGGGGGCAGCCTTGAGTGGTGCCATTTGTAACATCTGTCAGATCCAAAATATAGTCATTGAATTTGAGTCTGGTTTTATGTCCCGTAAGCATTCTCTCAACCAACTCCATGTAGCATCTTGGGACCCCCTGCTCTCTCATGTTGTGGACAAGGCAGGCATGCACCATGTTGGGAAAGGTGCTCTGTACATCATGAAACAGTGCTGCCACCACCTTACCCTTGCGCCATGCATCTTTGATCCTGCTCACTACCATCTGCATAGCGTCTGTCATGCTCCTCCCTGGTCTACCTCCGAACTGGCCTAGTGGAAGCAGTCCATGCTTCTCTGCTAGATAGGAAAGGTCAGCTGCCACAATTGTCAATAAGAGCTTCCCAATCATGTTAAGCAGGCCGATTGGCTGATAGGCCTTAGCCACATCACATGCTGGTCAGCTAGGCTTCTGTAGGACCAGGATTGTTGATACCAGCCAAGATCCGTGGTAGACCTTGAGTTCCAATACTGCTTGGAACACATAGTACAGGTGATCTACCAAAGTGTCAGCGCATTGCTTCAGCACCACATTTGGGATCCCGTTAGCTTGTAGTTGCCTGATTGCTGTTCTGATGCGCTGTTGGTTAAACAGGCATGTATCCAGGAGCAGTTTCAGGTAGGCTGGGGCCAGGATGATTGGGGATGAGGGAGGGAGGGGGGGGGGAAGAAACACTCAGCTAGGACTTTGGCCTTCTGTTCATTTGAGGTAGCCAATGTAGACGCATCTGAGCCCCATCTCAGATCTAGAATGCGGTCTGAGGACATGTCAGTGGGCTTGCATACAATATATTTGTTTGTGTGTATATTTGCTGCGCTATGCTCTCCAACCATTCCTGCCAGTGCTTATCTTTTGCTTGTCTGATGTGCTCAGCCATCAAGCTGGTCAGGTGCGCCGCCTTGATCTTTGCATAGTAGTTAGCAATATCCCAAAATTTAAAGGCTAAGTTATTAGCCTTGCCCCTGGCCTTCTTGAGAGCCGTCAGCTCATCGCTTCACCAGTGTTTGGTGTGCTAACATGGCTTACTGCAGGGTACAATTTCATCATCTGCAATCGTCTCCTGAATGGCTGCTGTCAGCAGCGTTACTTTAGAGTCAAAGTCTCTCTCTGTCTGAATGCGCCTGGAAGGTGATAGCCCTGCTAGTTTCTCCTTAAGAGATGTGTTAAGCTTCTCCCAGTCCACTGCGCAAAAGTCCTTGAATGGTGCTGGGGCCCTCCTGGCTACCAAGAGCTCAACTACAGTAACAATTGGGAGGTGATCAGTGTGGGCTGGTTGCAGTGAGGGTACAACATTGCAAGAGATGATGGGGTTCAACCCATTGCTCCTGTGCCAGATGTTGTCCGGTCTGGTCCACTGGTTCCCAGCAGTCTGGAGCGTTGGTATGCCCAGGAGAAGTGCTAGTTCCATGTGGTACTGGCCCAGCAGGTGGAGAAGCAGCCGCATCTTGTCCTCAGAGGAGTGGAGGTGATGGTTTTCAACTGTCTCCCAAAGCGGATGGTGCCTGTTAAAATCTCCGAGCCACAGCATGTGGTCATCTGCACCAGGGCAGGCCAGAGAGAAGGAGGAGGCTAGGAAGGATGACAGGGCCTTGATGCTCCTGTTATTAGTACAGTTGTTGTAGACATTAAAAATGGAAAGGGAGCCGTTGGCTCCTGTAATACATAGTGCTGTGATGTCTGGGGACAGCACATCCAGAGGAGTATAGGCATTTGTTGATATGTTAGCATTGATAAGGAGGATGGAGCGTACCCTGTCTTCCCCGTTGCAAAAATGTGTCGATGGATAATAGACTCTCTAGTGTCTGGAAGCCCTTGTGTTACTCAGTCAGTCAAGACCTGGGGTCTGCCGCCACTAAGACAGTCTCCTGGGCTACTAGCAATTTCCAGACATTTTGTTGCCAGATTTGGATGCTCTGCAGCTCGTATGTGGTGTCTCTCATTGCGGGTTTTCAGTGTTGGGCATGCTTTGCTGTGTTCTCGTCAAGGGGTCGGACTTCACGTCAAGTCTGAGGAGGTCCAGAATGGTGGGTTGCCTCTTATTTGGTATGTCAGGTTGTCCTGCCAAAATCCATGGGGGGGGGGCCAGGGAGTGTATGATTTCTTTGTCGGACTGAGTAGCCTGGGGGTCACTCATTGGGAAGTAAGGCATGTTGTTCTCTGGATACTTAGTATCCAAGTCCTCAGAACGTTTCAGGAAGGCAGGGCACTTTTGAGATGAGCTCGTATGCATGGAGTCAGGTTCACAGGAAACACAGCAAGGCTGTGCTTCCATAGGTCAGTCTGCTGCTACATGGTCCTTGCTCGTGCATTGGCTGCAGTGGTTGGTGCCTCTGCAGGTTGCCCTGAGGTGGCCAAAGCACTGGCATTTATTGCACTGCAGCGGTTCCCTGAAATCCTTTCTAATCGCCACTAGGTGACCTGCCACAAAGATCCGCTCTCTGAGAAGGTGGTTAGCTACCTCAACATTGTTGCATGTCACCTTCAATGAGGCCAGTGTCTGGGTAGGTGTCCTGTCCTCAATTCTCTTCAACCAATGTCCTGACAAGATCAAGCCTCCAGGGAGACCGTTCTCATCCTCAAGTACCGTGATGTCCTCCACATTTAAGGGGTTGAAGAGACTGCCGCCTGGCATGAACCTCACAATGAGATGGTAATTCTTTGCCTGGATTTTTGCTGAGTCACTAACACATGTCTCCACCAGTTTCCAATTGGGGTTACTCACGTATGCTCTGAACTGCGATGCTGATTCCACTGAGTCCAGCTCGAAGAGGTAAGGTAACCACCTCTTTCAAGGGACTGTATGCCTTGGACCACTGTCTTGTGGGTTTCAGGCACTATCCCATCAACCGCAGCTAGATCAGCCTTGGCCCTGTCTATCTCGCACAGAAGTTTGTTAGTCCTGTCACGAAGAGCTGTGTTATCCTTTGGGGATTGATTGGAGGGGGCGTCTACCGCATCCTTGTTGACTTCAACTGGGTTAGCTCATATCACAACCCGCTACCAACCCCCAGGACTCCAACCCCCTCAAAACTACCCCCATGACCCTTTCAAGCCCAGAGTGCTACCCAGCAAACCACCTCGGCAGCCCCCCAGCCATCACCACCTGCCACCGCCACCAGCCACCACCACTACTGGCATCCCCCCCAGCCATCACCGCTGTGACTGTCACATCAGTGCCAGCCCTGGCTATCACACTACCCATGACCATCACATTAGCACCAGCGCTGGTAGTACCCAACACTCCCTCGGCCCGTGCTGAGACCCCCATCACACATCACAACCACGCATCACCACCGACCCAACTTCCACATGCCATGCCTTGCCCCCACTCCCCTCCTCCTTGCCCCGCTGCTGCATGTCTCTGCATTCCCAGTGCAAGACCTCCACACTGCGCGACATGTCTCAACCCTCATCCCGCTCCACACAATCTCTGGGTCTCACCCCAAGCCCCAGCACCATGACCTGCTGCTGGAACCCAGGCCTGAGCCCTGGAACCTACCTACCGCACAGTATATAAGTTGTAGAGTAGTGAGTAATACGCTAGTCTTGATATTACTGTAACTCCCATATTGCTTTGTTGTATTTGTCTCTGTCTTGTATTCTCGTGCATTCGGTCTCATTATTTTCACTTTGCTTCATTTCTTGTCGTACTTGCCTCATATCTTCTCCTCTCATCATCTCTATTTGTCCCCTACTCTAATTACACTCTGTTTAACCCCTTGTCCCTCGGTCAATTCTAAGTTCTCTTGTCTCTTCTGTCCCGGTCCCCAATCTTGACTTGTCCTGTTCCATCTCTCCTTATCTTATCTCAACCCTTTCCTCTTTGGCTCACTTGATCTCCACACCTCTGTCTCCATCCCCAGGACTCACTAAGCCCCCGCGCTTGTCACCTTGTTGAACTCCAGGACTTGCTTGCGCACTGGCGCTCGCTCGTTCAGCCCTTTTGTATCCCTGGGACTCATAACTACCCCCCAGTACTTGTGCTCCACCCACTCTGGCACTCACCCCCTCTTCCAGCATTACCGGCACTCCCCTACACACTCCACCCTTCAGTCTCCTACGCCTCGCACCCTACCAGTACTCTGCATCTGTGAACACAGTGAACACCATGTAAGGTACTCGCCCAGTGGACTGAGCCCCCATGGTCAGCAGAACCTGATAGCTCAGGGGCTAATGTGGGGTTGAACTCAGCTGGAATGCTAGTTGAGGAGCGTGGTGGCATTGCCACAATCCTTGCCCAGAAGGTGTGCAGGGCCTCGTTCATCGGGATTTGCTGGGTTTGCCACCATGCAGCTGGCAAGGTTGGTAGCAGCTCTGCTGAGTGCTTTCACCATGCTGGCTAAATCTTTGCATACCTCCTTAAGCATGAGCATGGTTTTGGCCTAGTTGGTACTGGCTGCCGACACAAAGTCGAGAGACATAGACACTCATGTCATGACTGGGTCCACTTGTTCAAGCACTTTGTCTGCTACCAGGTGGGCCAAGGTGTCTGAGACGGTGTCCTCCACATCTTCTTCCAGCATAAAGGCGACCACCAGGATTATGTTGCAGACATCTCCTTTGAGCTTGGTGCCCCTGGAGGACACCACTGCCATCATCAGGATCCATACAAGTTTCTGGTGGTCGTAGAGTTTGCCTGCAAGTATCCAACCTTTGGTTTCTAGCCATTGTTTTGCTTCAGCTGCTAATTTCACCAGACCGGTGTTCCTGGCCAGTAAGTAGCCAATTTTGGTATGCGTCAGGAGTTGGCAAGCTGGTGTCGGGGTCCTCAAGCAGTTGGCACTGCCTGGGTTAGCATTGACGGCCAGTCTGGGTGCAGTTGGCATTGCAGTCCTCTGTGGGTGCAGGTGTGTCTCAGAATGTGGGAGTGTATAGGCTTTATGGGCCAGTTTTGGAGGGGCGAGAGGTTATGTTGAGTAGAAAAAGGCTAGCTAAAATTGTAACCCTAAGACCCCAGAAGGAATGGTGAGTGTTATGGTTAAAGAAGCGGTCTGCGCTGGGTGTTGCCAGTGCCAGTGCTGATGTGGTGGCTGTGGTTGGGAAAGTGTCGGAGATAGCTGGGGCTGGTGCTGATGTGGTGGTCACAGGCAGCATGATAGCCAAGGCCAGCACTGATGTGGTGGTCATAGCAGTGATGGCCAGGGGGATGCCGGTGGTGGTGGTGGCTGGTGGTGGTGATGGGCAGTGATGGCCAGGGGTTGCTGAGGTGGTTGGCTGGGTAGCAGTCCAGGCCCAGGATGATCATGGGGGTGGCTTTGAGGGTGTTGGAGTTCCAGGGCTGAGCCTAAGTCCTGGGAGTCAATAATAGGTCATGACATCACCCTCCCTTCAGCATCCAAACCCTCAAGATGCACAAAGTTGTGAGTGGCTGTGCTGCTTCTAGTGTCAAAGTCAAAGTCTGGCAGCCATCAAGAAGTCCCATATGCAGATAAAAGAAAAAAACTCTGCCCATTTTTTCAACCATCCTCCTCTCATGTCCTTTTTGTTGTCATCATCTCCTACTCCCCCTCCTACTGATGAGAGCAATATGGATGAGTGGGCTGCCTGTGGAGAGTGTTGGGCATTGTTTGAGCATCACTGGGGTTGCTGGCAGGCAGCAGCGGCATGTTGTGAGTTCTTTTTTGTCCTGAGATACTTATTCACTGATGCTGTGTTTCTTAGGCGCACTGTTGTCGGCAGCAGAGCTGGCTTATGTGCTCCACATGGTCATCATGCAGCATTTGGCTAGCACAATCTGCACCTCTATTGCCGGTCCACCTGCCGTGGCCTCCCCTAGCCCCAGGGGTGTTCCATCCAGTGCCAGCGGCTCGTCAAGTGGCTCAGGTGGATGTCATGCCTGACCAGTTTGCTGTGGCAGTGGATTGTCCTTGGGGCCCACTGACGTTGGTTTGGTGTTGCCACCATGGACTGGTGAGTGCTTCCTACTTCTTTGCCTATCTGTACTGATGGGTTGTAGTGTCTGTTCTGTGCCCACTGCAGGACGGTCTGTGAGTTCAAGGCGCTGGTGGCTAGGGCCCACTGGGACTTATTGATATGCCTTTCATGCTGGTCAAGCATGAGAGGTGCTCCATGTCACAGCTGTAGTGGCCATCATGCGTGGTGGCCGAGCAGGGATGAGTGCTGAAGTGGGTGCAGGAGCAGATGGAGGGGGGTTCTAGGTCATGGGTGGCAATGGTGATGATGAGTAGGGAGGGAGCTTCGCATCCTAGGGAGGGTGAGGTCAGCCCTGGCCTCTCTCATCAGGGTGGAGCCACCGTGCAGAAGGCAGTGGCCGTTAATAGCTACCTAGAGCAAGCAATGGGACTCCCCATCTCTGGAGGCAGGGCCGAGCAAGAGGCTCTATGGCAATGCATTGCTGGCAGGCCCTCTGGGGCTCCATGTTTTTTTGCCAACCTCAGCACGTCCTCAGCCTCCACTGCAGGAATTAATGGAACAAAGCATGCTGGCATTGACTGTTGAGTTGCATTGGCATCTGCAGAAGGCATATGAGCAATCAGAGAGGGAGTGAGGTGAGTTGATGACTGCAACAATGGACCAGAACCAGGCTTGATGGGATTGAGACATGGCGCTGGCGGCGGTGAGGAAGCAGGAGGTGGAGTTGACAGTGCTGAGGGCCCAGGTGGCAGAGCTGGAGTCAAGGGTGGTGAGGGAGACACCGGAGGAGGGGCAGGCAGTGGGGGCAGCATGGGCAGCAGAGCAGAAGGTGGTTCAGTGGCAAGATTGGGCATTGCTAGAGGTGGTGTCGTCTCATGAGGGGGTTTTGCGTGAGTGGCCCACCTGTCATTTACCTCCTTGACTAACCTTTGACGCAGGCTGAGCCTAAGAGCACCAGCTGCTCCTTGATGGCATGTTGGCGGCCCTGGCACTACTCTGGAAGAGTGTGGGCTGGATGCCCTTCAACCTGCCCATGGAGCTAGATATCAGTCTGGCTCAGCTGGACTTACTGCTGGCAGGGCACTGGCAATACAATGTGATTGCTCCTGGGTCATGGTTGGATGTGGCAGTCAACACAGGAGAGGGGTTGCCTGTCACGACCCGCTACCAACCCCCGGGACTCAGCCCTGGCCCTGGGACTCCAACCCTCCCCACAACAACCTCCATGACCGCCCTAGGCCCGGACCACTACCTGACCAACCCCTTCAGCAGCCCCCAGCTATCACCAGCCATCACCGGCCATCACCGCCACCAGCTACCGCCACTTGTGGCATCCCCCAGCCATCACCGCTGTGACCGCCACATAAGCGCTGGTCTTAGCTATCATACCACCCATAGCCGCCACATCAACGCCAGCACTGGCAACACCCATCACCCTCCTGGCCCACGCTGAGACCCCCATCACACATCACAATCACGCATCATCGCCAACCCAACCTCTGCACACCACGCCCCGCTCCCGCTCCCCCCTCACCGCCCCACTACCACATGTCTCTGCATTTCTAGTATGAGACCTCCATGCTGTGCATGCGGCCTCCAGGTCTCACTCCAAGCCCTGGTGCCATGACCCGCCACTGAAGCCCAGGCCTGAGCCCCAGAGCCTAACTACTGCGTAGTATATAAGTCTTAGAGTAATAAGTAGTACTCTAGTCTTGATATTACCATAGCCCCATACTGTTTTGTTGTGTTCTTGTCTCTGTCACATTTTCTCGCATGTCCTGGTCTCATCATTTCTACTTGTTTCTTTTTCTTATTGTACTCACCTCGTATTGTCTCCCTGCCTCGTCTCTATTCGTCTCATACTCTAATCCATTCTACTTTGCTTCTTCTCTCCCTCTCGACCCTAAGTTCTCTTGGCTCTTCTGTCTCCAACTCCTCATCTCAACTTAATCTGTCCCCTCTCCCTCTATCTTATCTTGACTCTTTCCCCTTTTGGCCTGCTTGATTTCTGCGTCTCTGATTCCATCCCTGGGACTCGCTAAGTCCCCACACCTGTTATCTCTTTAAACCCCGGGACTTGCTCACGCACCAGTGCTCACTCGTTCCACCCTCTTGTACCCCCAGGACTCATGCCTAACCCCAGGACTCGTCCTCCACCCTCCCTGGCACTCGCCCACCCCCCAGCACTACCAGCACTCCCCAATACACCGCTCCTGCCCCGCTTCAGCCTCCTATGCCTTGTGCCCTACCAGTGCTCTGTGTCTGTGGACATGGTGATCACCACGTAAAGTATTTGCCCAGTGGACTGAGCCCCTGTGGTCAGCAGAACCTGACATTGCCATTGCAGGAGAAGCACCTAGCATCGCTGGTGGCCCAGATGGAGACAGCAATGGTGGTCATAGAGCTAGCAGTGGAGGGAAGCAGGGCTAGGCTGCTGACCTCCACGCTTCCCAGGTCCTCAATTTTTTGGACTTGTCTTTTTTGGTCTCTTTCTCGCTTTTGTAATATTTTGTACTTGTAAATTTGAACATGTTTATGCCATTGTTGCATCTGGAGTTCTTTTATAAGTGGTGAAAATTAGAAGCAGTAAGTATGCAAGGAAACACATAGGGGTCTTGGTGGGAGTTGAATCCCTGATAAAACCAGAGGCAGGGGTTACGCCCACTAATGCTTTCTGTGAGTGGTCCTGGGGCTTGTCAGAGTGCTGCTGGTGGAAGTCCCAGAGCTTGGCGGGAGTGCTGGTGAAGTTCCTCCAGGGTTCCCATGTGTCATCCTTGGGCCCATAGCCTTTTCAGCAGACAAAGTAGTGAGGGTGGCCACGAACGAGTTGGGAGTCAAGGATGTGGTCAACTTTGTAGTGGTATTTGTCTTTGACCTTGACGGGCGGCAGCCAGCTGGGTTGCTATCCAGGGAAGGAGTTCAGGGCATATTTTTTGAGGAGGCAAACATGGAAGACCAGGTGTAGTCCCTTGAGTCTTAGAGGTAGGTCAAGTTTGTAGACATGGGTTGAGACCTTCTGGAGGACCTTAAAGAGGCTGAGGTATTTGTGATCACGCTTGTTGCTGGATCTTCAAGTTGCACCAGTTGAGCCAGACAAGGGTGCCAGGGGTCCAGTCAGGGGTTGCTTTGCAGTGATGACACTCAAAATTGTACCTAGTGGTGTCTGGAGAGGCAGTCACAAGGTGAATTGCGTTGGGCTTGCTAGTGGAGGTGAGCTGGGCAGGGTCCCAGAAGACAAGTTAGCAGAGGACAGTGGTAAGGGAGTGTCAAAGTGGTGCTTAGCATAGTCACCAAGTGTGTGAAGCCTGCCATAGTTGTAGAGCATGTAGAAGACTAGGATACTGGCTCACTCCCAGCAGTGAGACAAGGCACCGTATGATAGTGCTCTGGTGTAGAGTAAGTTTTAAGAAAGGCAAAATTGAGCTCTGAAGCCCAAGCATAAGAGTTAGACGGTGAAGGTAACTTGTTATTTGCAGGCTATAAGTACAGTATATATAGTAAATTGTAAGCAAAGTCACCATTGGCAATCCTTGAATTGCCAAAGTGCTGAACTAGTAAGTAAATGATAGCCAACAATCTTTTATATAAGAAAGTGTCCATCAGACCTTAGCGACACTTAGTGGTGCCAGTCAAGCTGTCTGTCATGTCAAAATGCCAAAAAGTAGGTATAAAATCACCAAAATGTCAGTGTCGTGAAATGATGGTGGTTACCAGGGTGC